>WBMY01003428.1:178758-190455 GCA_013397315.1 Donacobius atricapilla | reverse complement strand
TGGTAATTTTGTGAGGATAAAAACCTGTGTTCTGTCTCTTTAAAGTTTGTGTCAAGATTTGTCCTCTTAGGTTGATGGTGATCACTCTGAAGAAAGAGCAAATAAAGCAAAATCAGGTAATGATGGAACTAGTCTTACAGAAATTCATTTCCAAACTGTTACAGACCAGAAAACATGTTAAATTTGTAATAAATACTTATATTGGTATTTATTCAGTTAGCAGTTCACCAAGAAATTCTCTTGATATCTCTATGTTAATGTGAGTATTGAAGCTTGAAGCGGCACTATCTTCTTAAACCTTAGGAATATTCTCTGTGTCAAAATTTATACAAACTGCCCAAATCTACCCAGATCACAGATATAGATACCTATGTGTATATATATATATGTATATATATATATACACACATGTAACCTAGCAATTAATTTAGACATAGCAACACAGTTGTTTCCTATTCTCCCAACCAAATAAGACCACTCCTCAGAATGCATAACTTTTGTCTCCAGTACTCAGCACTTTCCAAAGATATTTTGTCAAAACAAAATGATTTTGCTATATATTATTGGAAGTATACTGGGCTGCACTCAGAATTTACCCTGATGCAACCTGTAATTTCATTCTGCTTTGCAAAACATTTGAATTCCCTCCTACATTGATGGTACAGGTCAAAACCCACCTGCTACCACATAAACTATAAATTGTAAACAAACAACTCTCTTAAACAGCTTCATCATGAAAAAACATCACTGAGGTTTTCATCAAACTGAAGAGGCTTCTTGATTTTACAAGAAAAAAATTACTTTTCTGATCACTGTCTACAATGGAACTTATGTCTTTGCATCTATGACCCAGGTCAGAGTTATTCTTAATAATAATAATTAATTTCTGCGGACCAGCTTGTCTACAGCAAGAGCAGCTGTTCCTTTAACTAACTATCTGTATTTTGGCAAGCAACTGCAAACAGAACTGAATAATTTTTGCCTTAGATTTCACTTGACATACAGCATGAAAGCTAGAAGCAGTCAGTCTTAATGAGCCGCTTTTGTGTCATTTTACTCTGTACACAGATCTTTCACTTGGATTTGTGGTTTCCTCTTTTCTCACTGAAGACTTTTCAATCTGTCTATAATAACTTGGGCCAAATAATCCTCCCAAATTTAAGAGAGATTTCTCCTTATCTTCAATGGGAACATTTTCAAATGATTAAAGACAAGTAGAGATTATATGACAAATGTTTTGTTGTTGGTTGTGGGAGGTTTTAGGGTAGGCTTTTTTTGTTGTTATTTAGGAGATTTTTAAATTAAGAATAGTTGCTTCATGTTTAATCAAATCTTACAAAATGAGCTCAGTAATTAATAAGTAAATAAAATCTAACTGTAGCTGAGTTTGGAACTCTTAAAACAGATTTAGATGCATGCAGATAACACATTTCCAAGTTGCCGCTATGATCTCATTTAATATCTCATACAGAGTAATATAAATTTTTAGGCACATCGTCATAAGTGAATATGTATGCATTTCTATGAAATATACCATACTGTTTCTATCCTAAGAGGTGGGTACAGTGACTAAGGTGGATACAATTCAGAGGCCGACCATGACAAGCTCAGATACAGTAAATAAGGTGAGACGAATACTATCCTGAATGCTAAGGACATTATTCATTGGAAAATAATATCAAATTAAATATCATTGAATATGAAATGAACAAGGAAATGGACTGATTTCCATTCCACCTTTTGTCCAATTCTGTGTAAACATGGCCCTATTGCATTTTGTTACCGCAGAGCAAATTTGCTAAATAAAGTTGTGTTATATACTTGCTTCCAGTGTGTGAGTGAAAGGAACAGTGGACATCTCAGAATCTGATGTCCAATTCTCATCTAATAATTCTAGGCTTTGCCTATAGTTAACAAACACAAACAAATCCCTTCAAAGTATGTCTCATCTAAACTATTTAAATGATTACAAATGGAATGGAGAGTGACTATCTTTTAGAAGCCCAGTTTAGGAAAAATAAGTCCCGAGACAGCTATTTCAATGGCATAAGAAATGCATTATCAGGTGTTACTGAGCTGCATTATAACTCTCTGTCCTGAAGAATTGAATTTTTTCTAGCTTAAGTAAGTTTTCTGGCTATTGCTGGAAATCGTAGTGAGTGTCCTTTACATTATTATCCAGTCTCACTGAAGCTTGACTTCTATTTGTTACAGAATATAGCTGGACCACTACTGTGATCACTGCTCTTCAATACAGGGAGTCCAAAGAGTCGAGTTCTTTCTTGTGTTTTGTGTAGTGTGACTAGTCACATAATTTGGTAGACAAAATAACATCTACTAAAAGAATTAGATATATAGTTAGACCAACTGATTGACAGACTGACCTAAAAGGGACTTAACTGAAGCAACATANTTCAATCTTTTCACTCAGCTTGACTGTAACTCCTTTGTGTGAGTACCTCAGATTTTTATTTCAGTTTTGAACATATTCCCATAGTTCCTCTCTAGTTTTCCTTCTGTGGCTTTAATACCTGTAGATTATTACTGTTGGATTATTTATTTTTCGCACATAATGTATTTTTCATGGAGCATCTCTCTGAAGTGGTAAGATGAACAGACAAAACACAAGAAAACAACTGTCTAACAAAAAGTTTTGCTTTATATATCGACAATTTATGAGAAAACAGGAAGGAATACACAGGATACCTAGTCTACTCACCAAACATCCTGGGAATGTTGAGAGCTTGGAGACAGTGTACTTCAGGGCTCATTGGTAGTTTCAGTATCTTCAAGTACAAAGTACACATTGTTCACACATCCAAATTTTTGCCCATTTTTTGTTCTTTTTAAATTTTGTTAATTTTGGAGTTCTTTATTTGTGACTTCATTGTCACTACTTGTTGTCTTCAAGCTGCTGCTGCTGGGTAAGATTTAATTTTTATATCTAAGGACACTTTTCTCAGGTTTTCTTCATAATACATAGAGAGTTTCAAATAAAAGAA
Source organism: Donacobius atricapilla (assembly GCA_013397315.1). Lineage (NCBI taxonomy): Eukaryota > Metazoa > Chordata > Aves > Passeriformes > Mimidae > Donacobius > Donacobius atricapilla. The sequence goes on along the minus strand of WBMY01003428.1, from coordinate 187,453 downwards.
TGGCTAGTTTTCTTTTTATTTTGTTAGCAAGGTTCAATTGTGAATTATTTATATGAATGTTTGTCCATATCAGCTATAAGCTAATCGGCCTACAGTATCCCTGATATATATCCTCGTGTATATAATTAATTTATGAAGCAGACAAAACCCTAACTCTTTTTCTCTTGTCATACTGGCAAATTTTATACCCTAAAAGTATTATTCAGATTTGCTTTGCTTACTAAGATGTGTTATGAAGTGGTCAATACCAACCTTTCTCCCTGGAAATAAATTTATCTTGTTGATTTCTATAGGTCACAGTTTCAAATTTTTATTTTAAGCTGATTGTAGATTTATATACATTCCATTAGAAATACTAAAAATCCCTTATCTTCTCCATAAGCAATTTTTAACATCTCTCACAGTGAAAGAGATGTTTATCTTTTTCTTCTTAAAACCTTATTAAAGCTCTCACATGCATATGTTGTTGTCATTGATCACATTACTGCAATGTCTAATGCTGACAGATCAGACGATATTTTTGCAGCAATCATAGAAGCATGTGTATGATTGCTAACAATCTTTGTCCTCAGTTTATTTATGAGGAACATGCACAATTTCCAGGGCTGAAGTCATGTCCTACTCTTAGGCTTTTGATGTGTAAATAATTTTTTTCTTCTTACTAAAATAATTTCCATACCTTTATATTCCTATTACTACAAAGATCTATCAATTCAGCTGCCTTTAGAGACAAAATTTGATCAGGCTTTATTTTCTTCCATGAGTCTCAATGTGATGTACAATTTAAATCTCTTGAACATAGCCCTGTTTCCTAGTAAATGCAAGATCACCTTTGCTAGTAATGGACTACAGATTTTTTTCAAGGCTACAACATAGATATCAGATCATATATTGTCTGGCTTTATCCAGATTTGTTTTGTCTGCATTAGACCTTTAACTTAGCTTCGTTAGCTGCAGCAAGAATTTCTTAATGAATAGGTGACTATTACCTAGTTTGTTTTACTTTTACTAAGTCTTATATACACGTGTGGTGTGACACGCATAGCTAAAAATAGTGAATATAAAACTACAAAGTTTTCATGCCGTGTAAGAGCAAATTATTTCTGAATTGTCAGCGAGATGCAATGTAAAGGAAGACTAGGTTGGGATAGCAGCAGATTCCTTGAATATGTTGCATTAAGATGGTTCAGGATAATCCTAGAAGCTCCAGGGTTATCAGCAACTCAACAGCAGTTAGTTAATGGTAGCTATGCAAAATTACAAGCCGTTTTGGGGAAAAAAATAAAGACAAAGAACAAGCGTCTTACATGTACAATGCACTATACATACTTTGTGGAGTTTCAGATCACTGAAAAATGATCATGGAGTAAAGCATGTGTTGGGGGTTAGATTTGGTTTTCTTTTTTTCCCTATAGAATTTTTTCCCACAAAGTCGCTAGGAGACTAACTGCTGGGTACTTATGGGTGCTTGACCAAAACAATACAAACGTCTAGGAAAGCATAGCACCGAGGCTACAGNTCCTTGCCTGAGAGCCGATTTAATCAGTTTTAATAATTCAGAGGGAGGGGGTTTGAATTCTCCATTCCAAAGGGAGGTCCTGCCCTCCCTAGCAGATACCTGTCTTTCAAACCAAGATAGCATGGTAGAAAATATAATAATGGACTCAATAAAACTTTGGAGAAAGAAGGAACTATCAACATCGAGACACCCAGTCATTGTCATCATACTCCTCCAAGTACTGATTTAAAAATGCTGATAACTTTCATAATGTTTATCATGATTATCTGAAACTAAACATCAAGACCCAGAGGACCCTGTAAACAATACAAATATTAGTTTTTCTTGTATAATGACTTCTATGTGCTACATTGTTAATGAGATTTGTTTTGCATTTAAGACTGAAAGAGCTTCAATAGTACCATTGAATGTCAGTTTGTTAGACACTGAATTTACACATACTTACAGATAGATGGTATCCCATTCACTTCTTGATGCCACTTCAGAAAAAGAAAGGAGACCACAGGAGAACACCGGCACTAATGTCTGAACCTGATGTTCCTGGCTTGTTTTGAAGTTAGCAATCTCAACACTGAAATATTATTATTTGTCATATCCTACATATGAAAATGTATAATACCCAAACAATATTAACAAAAACTGGAAGTAGAAATGGAGACGTACTGGATATGAAGTAGGAACCACTAGCAGAGATTGCTGCTGTCCAGAAGTGTCAACTAACATAGACAAACTAAATGTGACTGATTCTTTCCCTGGTCTCTTGACTGGTGCAGGTGGGAGGACTAAATTACTGCAGTTACTTCTGGAGATCATAATTTCACTTTTACCCTGTGTACTGGCCTCAGGTGTCCAGATATTGACAGCAGGAGCTACAGGGGTGGGATATCTGTCGTGCAGGTTCCTGTCAGCTCAACCTAATGCAGAGTAGGACACATCTGAGCCCCTGCGCCAAGATGGAGGCTTCTTGTGGAAAACATAGTTAAGAAAGGGCAAAAAAGGCATGGTGAAGGTAAGTGGAGAGAACAAAAGGGAGTGAGAAACAGCAGAGGGAACACTAAGGTAAGAGAAGAAAATGTATCAGCCGCTGGAGCAGAGATTCCCCTGCAGCCCTCTGAGGACCCTGTAAGTGGATATTTTCTGAAAAAGTTCAGCTCATGTGGAGATGGTAGCAGAAAAGAGGTCTGAGCATGAAGAAGCACTGGAGAGGAAGCATCATCTAATTATTACAGCCCCACCCCTCCTTGGATCACCAAGTGGGGGGGTTGGAGGTATAGGCAGAGGAGGAGTGAAGCTGAGCTTGGGAATAGTGTCATTGGAATGTTTGTATTTTTGCTTCTCACTATCTAAATCTATTTTACATGGAAATAAATCAAATTTATTTTCTCCAAATTGAGTTTTTTCCCAGACAGTAGCTGATAAGACAGTAGCTGATAAGCAATCTCCTTGTCCTTTCATCTTCTTATTTTCACACTCCTCCTACTCCCTACACTGTTCTGCTGTGACTGAAGTTAATCCACCAGACCATGATCTGAAGGGAGACAGCACAGGACATAAAATATATATAAAATATAAAAGGGTGAAAACCAGATCAGATATCTTTTATTGCTAGCAGGAGAGGTACTAAGCAACACCTCCAGTCCTGTAGGCAGCTGCACAAAAGATGAGAATGGCTAACATGATGTTTCCTTTAACTTCATGATGAAATGGTTGAGTATCCATTTACAAATGGATCAGGCAAGAGCAGTCTTTAAAAAGACAGGAGTGACACTGAAACCCCGACTCCTGGATGTGTGAATTAGAGACATTAATTCTCCCTGTCATGTTTCCACAAACTAAAGCCTAGCCAGATATTCTCAGTGTTCCCATTGTAGTTGCTGAAATGTTCATAACTGTAATGTATTGAGTTACTCTGTAGGTTTTTTGTCATGCTATAAGATAGATTTCACCTGACCAGAGTTCCTGTTTTAGCAGATCTCATTATCCCTTCTGTAGGCAACCAAGAAATTTTGACTAGGGAACCTTCTCTTTTACATCTTCAAAGGATTGCATATTCTACAGGGTCTGGCTGAAGTGGAATTAACTTTTTTCTATACCAGCCCAGATGGTGCTGTGCTTTTGCATTTGTGGCTAAATTACAACAGTATTTTGGTTATTATTAAATAGCCTTTGCATAGCATCAAGTTCTCCATCTTTCTGCCTTGTTACCTTGCTAAATCCTAATGTGCTGGTGAACTCAAGGGGCCAGGAAGTGATATAGTGACAGCTGATCCAAAAAAGCCAAAGGGAGATTATATACTATATGATCTTTATGTCTAATAATAAAAGCTCAGAGAAATGAGGGAGGAAGGGAAATGTTCATGGTTATGCCATTTGTCTTCTCAAGTAACCATTATATGTGCTGAGGCCCTGCTTCCCAGGAAGTGGTTGGACATCTGTTTGCTGATGGAAAGAAGTGAATAAATTTCTCTTTTTGCTTTGCTTTCCCTGATATGATCTTATTATTCTGTTCCTCAAATCTTCTCACCATCCTTTCTTCTCACTTTGTTCTGGTCCTCTGAGAGAGCTAAATAAGCAAAATGCATGGTGGGTGTTTGGCTGCTGGTTGGGGTCAACCTGCCGCACATGCATACAGCAGATAGACCCATGCATTGTAGGCCATACATTTACCAGAAGTACAAGGGCATTTTCTACAGCAAGAACATAAAACATAAATCCTTCCTTACTTCTTGCTAGTCCCTGAGATAAGGTCCCTAATTATCTGAACAATTCATCTACAACTCAACTCAATATTTGAATTACTCTGGGCTCCTTTAGAAAAGGTCAGATGAATTATCTTGGATGTCAAGCTGTGGTTATAATACTTGTTTTCAGAAATTATTAAATACATTCCCAGATAAAGTGTACTATTGTAATCCATTGTCTAATATTACTTTTTTATAGTTTATGCATTAAAGCTCAAGAATGTGAGGCCATCAGCTTTAGTCAGAGGCTCAGGTCAGTAGCACTTAAATGATACATAAATTTAAATAGAAGGATAGACAAACTAAAGTTTCACTTTCTCAAAACATGCAGGAAAGTAAGAGGGCTAATAAATCCTCAAGGGTATAACCTTCAAAATGTTATCTTTATTTCTTAATTAACTATCCTTTCCTTTAGACTTGTGAGTATTTATCCTCTCAATCTCTATGATCTGCAGATACCTGCTGGGAGTCCTTCTGGACCTCTGTCTTTTCCCCATGTCCCATAGAGGATTTAGTAGTGCATTCCAAGGTGCAAAAACCAGGAATTTGCTTGACTTGAACAGATTAAACTCTCCTCTAAATATATGATTACGTACATAAAATTAATAAAAGTCTCCCAGACCATAATTAACGAGAAAAACACCCCAACTTTTTTTAGGGAATTATGACTTTTTAATGTTTATACTATTATCTTCCTAATAGATCTATAAGCATCCTGTAACTAAGTTGACTCAACATATTTCAGAGACCATGGAGGGTGAAAGGAACAAAAAGCAAAAATTAATTTTCAGAATTTTTAAAAAGTCAAGTGTGTGCAACATCTAGCCAACTGAGAAAATGCTGATATTTTGAGCATATAATGAGCTTCTGAGAGTTTGAGATTGTTACTTAGAGAAGCAAAACGTAGACAGTTCCAAATGATGCAGTGAGGAAAGGAAGGTATATCACTGTGCAAAGTCCAGTCTTAGGGATCAGGCCTCGAGGTCTGTGAGCTGAGCAAACAAACTGTGCTGGAATTGACGAGATGCTGAACTGTCTCTGGCCTGCACAGTGTAGGAAAGGGAAGATTCTCTTCACAAAAATGTCAAAATTTGCCAACAGTGTACTTGTTATACTACAAGTTGTATTTTTCTTTGAGCGAGGAAAAAAAAACCTACGCAAACCCCACATTTGGCTTATATGAAACAGTCATATAAATATAGCAATTATACAAAGTGATATTTGAATAATGATCACTGTACTAATGTTTTACAGGCAGATGCCAAGATATTCTGAGCTTGAAGAAAGGATGACACCAGCTGAGGGTCACACTGAGTGCAGTGAAAAGTAAAAGCAGGTGCTAGACAATCTGACATAATTTAAGTTCAGTTTATTAATGCAAACAAAGCTTGATCTGCTTGAGAATAGGAAGGCTCTACAGAGAGATCCAGACAGACTGGATCAATGGGCTGAGGACAACTGCATGATCAGTTAGGTCACGTGTCAGGTCCTCTGCTTGGATTTCAACAACCCCATGCAACACTCCAGGCTTGTGGAAGAGTAGCTTGAGAACTGCTCAGCAGAAAGAAGCTTGGGGTTCCTGGTTGGCAGCTAGTTGTACATGAGTCTGAAGTGTGCCCAGATGGCCAGGAGGGTCAATGATACTCTGGCTTGTATCAAGAAGAGTGTGGCCAGCAGGATGAGGAAAACGATTGTCCCTCTGCGCTCCTCATTGGTAAGGCCACATATAGAGAGCAGTGCATTGAGTTTTGGACTCTTCAGTTCAAAAAGAACAGTGAGGTGGAATGACTCAAGGGAAGGCCAATGAAGCTGTTGAAGGAGCTGGAGCACAAGTCTTATGAGGAATGGCTGAGAGAACTGGGGTTGTTAAGTATGGAGAAGAAGAAGATCAGACAAAGTTCAGATTAAATGCTAGAGAAAAAGTATCACTGAAAGAGTGTTTAGGCATTTGAATAAGTTGCCTAGAAAGATGATAGAACTGCTTCTGAAAGTGTTCAAGAAGCATTTGGATGTGATAGTTGGGGAATATGGTTTAGGGGTGATGCTAGGAGTACAGTGGACTAGATGATCTTGAAGGACTCTTCCAAACTGTATGCTGTGATTCTATGAAACCTAAAGGAAAAAAAGAGAATGACTATTAAAACAAAAAACAAAACCCAAAACAACAACAACAAAAAACCCCCACCAAAAACCCTAAACAAACAAACAAAACCCCCAAAACAAAACAAAACAAAACAAAACAAAACAAATCCCTCAGTTTTAAAATCATTTTCTGGGAAGATATATAGGCATGTTTTGCTTTTGTATAATAACTGTAGGCCTGCAAACTAGACCACAGTCTAACAAATGTTACATCAGTGGAGAACAATTGGAGGGAAATAACTTTTGGATGTTTCAGAACAGGCAGAAAAGAGCTGATGAAGGAATTCAAGTAACTTCATCATTGTCTCAGTGGCTTTGACCTTGGAAACAGTTCCATTGGCCCCATATGACATCATCTTCTTGTTTATCTTCTGTGACAGTTTGGAAATCAAAAATGAACCTTTACCTTGCATTCTTATACTAAATGTTCTTTTATCCCGCTTATGTCAAAACACTTTATTGTATTCCAGTTTTCTTAGTTCCTTGTCACAGATTCTTTTCTTTCCAGTCAGTAGTTATTAAATGGAAGCTTTTAAAAGATTGCTTCTCAGCACGCAGCCTAAAATCTGAAGGAGAAAACACTTTAAGTAGCTCCATTTCTTCAAAATATTAGATACACACAAAACATTCTGAACCAAATGTGAACCGGCTGAGCAGGAGATCCCAGAGGATTGTAGCCAGTGGCACAGGGTCTAAAATGCCTGTCACTAATGGTGCACCCCAAGTTTCAACACTGGATCCAGTACTGTTTAACTTATCTATCAATGACTTGGATGAAGGGGTAGATGCTGTTATGAATCAGTTTAATCACAGAGGATTAAAGAGAACTAACTGTGCATAAAACAGAAAGAACTTTCAAGGTTCGAAACATTCCTCAACAAAATCCAAATGAGATTAAATGTTGATGCCAAAAAATTGATATATTTTTATTTAATAGTAAAAGAGACAGAGAAAGGAAAAAAAGACAAAAATTAGAAAAAGATACTTTAAAAAGCATAGGATAGGTCACCACTACACTCTGCTACCTTTGTTGCTGCTGAGACGGGGTGGGGGGAGCGGAGCAGTTTTTACCTTCTTATCTGCTGCAACTTTGCAAAGAAGGACCTGGAGATCCTGGTTAACTACAAGCCATCCATGAGCATATCTGTGATTTTGTGTAATGTGTTGCAATCAGGTGGGCAAGTGTCTGTTGATGGTAGGACAGATATATGAAAGGAATGAGTGGTGCTTGCACGTCTTACACAACTCAATAATTTCTTTGCTCACTTTAGATGCTCACATTGCAGATATTGACACGTGAACAAATTGCCTAGATGCTTTTTATACTCAGTGAGGAAAGAAGTAAGTCTAGGCCATAATTAATCTGTTCTCATCAGCTGTGCATTTACCAACAGCTGACCATTCATATACAGAAGAGCAAACCTAAATAATTGGGCTGTACCTCTGTGCACAATTGCAACTGCACCTCTTTCTACTGTTTAAGTAACAAAGAGAAACATTTGCTTACACTTTTCTACAAATAAAATGAACTGGCTCAACCTTGTTTAATACTACGGATAATGTCCGCCTTCTTTTGTTCCTCTGTAAGTTAACAACACTTTGCTGAAATGCAAAAGCTTCTACTGCTTTCAGACAAACCAACCAATAAACAAACAAACAAAAAGAACCCCAACAACACAACAATAACAAAACAGGAAAACTAACCAAAACCCCACCTTTAAATGCTATGGTTCAATAACACAGCCTGTGTTAGCTAACAGAAAAAATCCCACAGCTCAGAATAATGTTCTAACCACTATTAATGCTTCAAAAAACTTACACAAGTTATTTTCAAAGTCCATGAGAGATGTCAGCCCTTCTCTTTAATACAAAATCTTTTCATCTCACCTGCTTTCTGGTCTTTGGTAAACTTCTGTAGTTGACTTTGTCAGTTCACAGCCCTTTACAAGCAAAAAATGATATAACTTCTAAAATGCATCCCATGGTTTCACAGTAGGTCTCACATCATCAGATTCTAGACAAACAATTGTGTATGCTTTTTAAAGCAAGCAAAATGTCTCAATGTATAACACATCTGTGCTTCAGTCCTGCAAAGTTACTGTTATGTGACTAACATCACTGAGCTAGTAAAGGAATATCTTCCTATGCTGAACCCCTAAGGTGAAAGTGGAGTCAGCCTGCCTCTTCAAATCCATGTACCAGAAAATTTTAACAAGGTGAAGGCTATGTCAGTGGCTTCAGTTTATCACAAATAGAATAAAAAAATTAAGGAAGAGGTTAATGAAAGAAAGCC
>WBMY01003428.1:166290-178723 GCA_013397315.1 Donacobius atricapilla | reverse complement strand
TTTTTTGCATAATTCTTTTGTCTTTTTTTTTTTTTAATTTTCCTTCCCTCTACCAGTTTTCTTTCCTGTCTTTATAGATAGTGGATCTGTAGTCACATTGTTTTGTTTTTGAAGTTACTGATTACCAGCTGCAATGTAGGAATTGCTTATGTATATGTTATAAGCCTGAAACAAACACAATGTAATTCAGTTAGCTGTAGCACAATTGAGAGTACAAATGACATAAAAATACATTATGTTTTTCAAGTATTAAAAATGCTCACATATGAAGAACTGTCATGGTTTATGTGATGTGTGATACTTGTTTACCTGTACCTCTTTGACAATGTGCGTGAACTTCAGTAGTGCCTTATTTTATTTTCCAGTTGATCCACTAATATCTACTTCCTCACAAAAATTAAACTTGGACTGTTAGTAGACTATCACAATCTATACTTGACTTAATGAGTTTCTCCTCTAAAGTTTTAGGTCATTTCTGTATTTCCTTGCTCAAACTGCATCTTTATGTTGTTTCTCACCTTTTTACCTCCTTTGGTGTTCTTGGAAATTGTTGATGTGTTTGTATTGTTCACCAAAGCAGAATGTACATGTTGTTTCATGCCACCCACGTTCATCTTTCCGTGCCAAACACAAAATTACTCTCCTTTCTTTCCACACTTAGGCTATAATTTCAAGTAATTTCAAAGCATTCTTTTCATCATATCAGAAATCTAATTATTTTCAGGGGTGAAAAAAGAAGCTTTTGAATTTTGTAACATTATGACACATAGTACGTGTCTTATATGTTGCAGAACCTGTGCTATATGTAACTTTTATTTCTTTTTTCTCCTAGGGCAAAGGTGCTATTTTTCTTTTCCCTAAATGTGTAAAGCCCTTATGTTGAACAGATGAGTAAAGACATAATTAGATGAGATTTTCCAATCAGACTTGAGTCTTTAGTGAAATTAATACTTCATTCACAAGTCACCACTTCCCCAGTGGAGCCTGAGTGCTTATACAGTTCTCCAGTGTAAAGCAAGTTATATCAGATAAATTATTTCAGTTTTCACTAAAATGGCTCACAGAGCTGATTTATTCAAATATCAAAACACAATGGGAGAATGGGGACTTCCGTTCCTTTTCGATGGGACTCTCTAAGTGATTCAAAATGAACCTGAAGAACACCTCTTGACACACCTAACTTGTCAACATGAAATGGTGAAGCTGACACTGCTAGAGGTGTCATTGCATGAAATTTTGTGACAAACATACAATAAGAAAACAGTTAGGTTGTGTTAAAGTCACAAGTTAAACTAAAACAGGCCTCCCTTCTATCACCATCCAAGAGTGTTCACACTCGAGGAGGAAGTGTCAACTCCATTGATAATAGTCCTTAAAACAACATCTCTCTAGAGATCACCACAAAAGTATTTCAGAAAGTTACATAAAGTGAGAGCTGAATGACAAGAAGGCTGACGCCTGATTAAAAGATACTGAAAGACATTTTTTAAACTTCTTTCAAATTGGGAGCTGAAGAAAACATAAGACTTGCCTATTATCTTGAAGTAGGAAAAGGTAGCAAGAAAATTGCTGTTCTGTTGAAAGATATTGTGTTAGGGCAAGTAATAGATTGTTTTCTTCTTAGTTGACTGCCTCCTGTAGCTAAGGAAAAAGAACCAGAATTTTCCACTGCTGAGGTCCCAAATTTAATCCATATTGGACCAAAAATCTTTTCCAGTATATTCATTCACCATCTGAGTTCAAGTTGTTCAAGTGTCAGTTTTTTTCCAGCTTGTGAGATGCTGTGTGCTTTGAGAAACTGATATTTTGTTGTGTACCTAGAAAGGCATTATACTGTCAACTGCAATATAAATAATGCTGATGACACTGAATAGGACAAAACAGCTCGGTATTATCAATCACTGTCAAAGAAGCAAACAAATAGTTTATCTGACAAACATAGCTATTTTATGTGGGGTTTTTCTTACTTCAGAAACATGAACAGCTTATGTGTTTTAGTGAAGCTTTCCAAAAGCCTGTCACTGATCTTTAGCTCCATATTGCCACTGAAAATAGAAAAGGTGGGAGTGTGACTTCCCTTGTGTCACTAAAAATTTCCTCTAGCACATTTCATGTACTTCTTTGCACTTCATTCGTAATCCAATAAAAAATGTATAGCTCACGTTCAGATACTCCCTTTTGTTCATACCAAGTTAAGGTGGGAGAACACTGTAAAGCATTTACAAGAATATTAATTCCTCTCCTTAAATGGGTTCACTTCAACTGTTTTTGTGCCTACTTTGTGCTTACTTCCTGTCAATATAGCAGTGATCAAGCTATAGTAGTGCTAAAATTCATGAAACATACCTTCAGCCTGAATACTCTGTTGCCAAAAGCAAAATCTGAATTGCATAGCTAATCAGTGGTGTGAATTTCAAATATCTCAGTCAATCTTACATTTCAAAAATATACCTCAGCGTGTAATTTAATATCCTAACAAAATGAAATTTAGCTCTCTAGTGAGGGGTAAGACAAAGACAATTCATTGGCTCTAAATAAAAATTTAATGGAGATCAAGAAAAGACAGTATTAGAAAAGTTAGAATGTAGATATCAGAAGATATTTGGGTATTTAAAGACACAGATTGGGTTTACAGTTTATATTATTAGATTAAATGATTTCTTCTATTGTTTTCACTGGAGGTTTGGACATCAAATCATTTTACGAATTTGAAAACTTGTAGTGTACATCTACCTTCATCATTATGTATTCAAGATGCAATTAATAGCAGAATAATTTACAGTCAGTAGGGGGACTGGACATCACCAAAGTGAAATTTACCTTGTCTCTTTAAGGCTTCTGGGTTAAATGTGATGATTCCGCTTCTTCTTGCTCTAGCTGTGTGTCCAGACTGGCCTAAACTAGATGGCAAAAGTTGTATTTTACAAACCCTCTTGTATATTTTGGTAGAATCATAAGATGAAGTAGCCTGAAAAAACACAAAATCTCGTAGCTTTATTAGTTGCAGACCGAAAATGCAAATATAGTTTTTCATCGTGAAAATTTTCAGTGTGTTCTTGAGCTAAACCCAAACAATATTTAAAGCAAAGGAAACTGAAAAGCATGTTTTCCTATTTATATGTAAAGTTTGAGATAACATGAATGCTGATATCTGTGTATGTCCTCATACTGTGTTAGTTTTCCCAGCACGATCAGTATTCAAGATCTTAACTTCCCTGAATTTACCTGCTGATTTTCATTTAGCTCCTTATAAACCCTTATAATTGTGTGTTTGGGTGTTCTGGACTTTGCTTGTTTGTTTGTGGGTTTTTTTTGTGGGTTTTTGTGAAATTGCAAAAAAATGAAAAGATTCTGAATTGTGACAACTTGGATAATACAAGGAACTAAACTTAGGAAACTAAACATCAAGATGACCTTTGATGACATTTCTGTGTATCTTGCATTGTTTCTTATAAAGAACCATAAAAGAATAGCAGATTAAAATTTGATCCTTCTGTGTAATCACCAGCTGGATCCTCCAAACACTGGGGAGGGTTCCAAACAAAATGTCATAAGATGGAATGCTTAGAGTGAAAACCTGGCTGCATTTAAATCAGTGGTAAAGTTTACACTGATTTTCAAGGAACTGATTTCAACTGTAAGTGTAAATCATGAACAATGTATTATTAAAATTTTTAATGTATAAAATGACTAAGGGGTATAGACAGATTTTCTTTATACATTTCCTTTAGCTATTATACATCCTTCTATGACCTCAAATTTTATCTCCTGAGCATTTCAAATTATTCAGAGCAGACTTACTGTAGAAATGACTTACACATCTGTCATATTCACCTAAAAGAAAGATTTAAAGTCTATACTGCATTTATTATGTTAATTCACTTTGAAATCTATGGTGAAGGTGCCTCATGCCTTTCAAACTGAGTTTGCATAGTAAATTTAACATAGCTCCTGGTGGCCCACAAACATTATCCCTGAAGCAGCTTTAACAGTGCCTTAAGGAAGTGTGTAGTACACACACTGGGAAATACACATGCAGTGAGAAAAAGGGAAAAAAGTAAGTACTTCTATTTTGCAGTCCATGCTTCAGTAGTTCACAGTTTGGGTTTCTTTACTTAATGCCTTCAGTTGCTGTAATCATGCTCTCAGAAGCCCAAGCACTTAGCAATTGTACTGCTAACATAGTTTTTCCATAAAATGGTTAGTTTTTATCAGAATTATTTTTTTCCAGACTTAAGGGATAAAAGGTGTTTTTGTTGTTGTCAAACAGGTTATTTTCCTCTGAAAAAGTGCCCTTTTCCACCAACCATGGTGACACAAAAAAGCCAAATAGAGCTTTATTTTCATATTCTTGTCTTTTTAATCACCATGGATAGTGGTGGAGTTTTTTGGGACCAGAATGTCCTAAAAACTTAGAGGTTTTTAATACCTCTTTGAGTAAAATATTATAGTCAGCTTGAGAAACATATATGCCTCCCTAGTGTAGGCAAGGTGCTATACCAGTATTTTTTCTGGCTAAAGAAAATATAACAATATGATGATCAGATTTCCTGTACATTCACCAAGACTGAAAATAATAGGAATTCAACAGTTATCCCTCATCACCAATCACTGCAAACCATATAATTTTAAAGTCAAATTTAAGAGAATTAGAAATGGTTTTAAGTATGAAAATGAACAGTTAGGGAAGACAAACATCGCTAATTCTGCTCCATAGTGGCAGTTCTAGTTATAGCATAATAGTTTCTTGTTCCAGGTTATAGCAAAATGATTTTAAAAATTAACATTTCTTTCACTTTCCTTTTTCCTTGCTAAATGAGTCATTAAAGGATGGGTTTGAAGTTGTGTTGTCTTAATTCCATTTCAATATTACCATAATAGATATTTTGTATACATGAGAATTCACAAACACTGCTCTGCTGGTCATATTTCTGATCTGCATTGAGTCATTTCCTAGCTTTAATCCAGATGTCTTCTTTAGACTTCTAGGAGATGCACTGTGGTAATGAACATTAATAGATTTTATATAGTCCCTGGGCTCCACTGTTTGCACAGCATCTCTTAAGCAGCAGGATCATCAAATATTACGAGACAATTAATGAGTAATTAAGGAAAAAATTCATCCTTTACAAGTCGTTTATGGCTTTTACAAAACATTTATGCACATTTCACATAGCTATAAAAATATCTACCCTTTAAACATGTCATGAAAACATTTAAATAAAAAGGAAAAAGTATTGAATGGAATATATAGATATCAGAAAAGTCTGACAGAAACTGCAAACAAAAAACTGTTCAGAAAACAAACAAAAAAAATGTGAAAATAGTTCTCCTACAGTCCTTACACAGGTTTTGCATCTGATATGGTGAGGTGTAAGATACTTCGCATACCTATATATTCAAGTCAGTTTTTCTCTCATTCTCTAACTTGAAAGCTGAAACCAAGGTTAAAGTTATGTGCTTCATCTTGAATTCCTAATGGTTTTCTTAGCTGTGGTACATGACAATATGGGTTAAGGGTGTCTTTCTAATTACCGAGGAAATGATCACACTTAAAATGCTGATTTTTTGGGAAATAAAAAAAAAAAAATATTTCAATTAATCTACTATTTTACATTAGGGGAAGAAAGATGAAAGTAAGGTGTGTTCCGCTTAAGTTTTCATCTCTTACAAAACAGCAATTAAAGTGTATTTTGGAAAATGTTTTTTCACTCACCAAGAAAGTTCATCACAATGAAACATTCTATGACAACTATACATCAAGCTACAGTTAAAAATACTGATATCCTTGCATTATAAAAAGTATAATGTGAAGGAAGAAAGATTTCATTTGGGACAGTACAATCATATTGGGAACAGGTTACGTATTTTATATATAACTTTTGCCAGTTTTTACTTCCACATAGCTGTATGAATATCTATAGGTCTGTATGTATATATACACATGTATGTATGTATTTACGTATGTATATATTCTTGGAAAGTGCTGATAACAAAATTCATTTAATTCCTCATTTAAAAATGCGCTTAACAATTTCATTGTCAAAAGTGCTTTTCCTTAAATTAAAATCAGTCCAGCAAAATTGCCATGTTACTGATGTCAAGTTGGAGTTGAAAATGCACCGAAAGGAGTCATGGTGATATACAAAATACATTGTTTTTCTGTATATTGAAATATCAAAAATTTACATTCTCATAAATGGAAATATCTATTGGCTGAAACAAAACCAAAATGCTTACTCATCAGGAAGACAAAGAGACAAGGGATGCTGCTTTGGAAAACCACAGTATAAATGTTGGCAGGGATGATGGTCTTCATGGGCTCTCTCAAGGCAAGAAAACCATTTAAGACCAGGTCTGTAGAGGTGTACTGCTGGTCATATTCCCTCTTGCCATCTTTTGTCTCTGAAGAAGCAAGCTGTTGGCCCAACTTCCACCACGTTTTCCTTTTGCTATTTACAAGCTTTCTGGTTTAAAAACAGGAAGAAATGACCTGATTTTCCAAGTGCATTAGTGGTCATGACTTGAATGATCTTCAATGACATTTCCTAAGGCAGGTCTGTCCCAGCTCCACATCAGTTTT
This sequence comes from Donacobius atricapilla, assembly GCA_013397315.1. Classification (NCBI taxonomy): domain Eukaryota; kingdom Metazoa; phylum Chordata; class Aves; order Passeriformes; family Mimidae; genus Donacobius; species Donacobius atricapilla. The sequence continues at coordinate 172,140 of WBMY01003428.1, read as the reverse complement.
CAAGTCTTCTCTTCTCTGAGGAACAGGTCTCCTACTTTGAGGAACGTGAGTTCTGCCCTATGTTGGGCCATAGTAGAGATCCTCTTTAGGTCTCAGTTAGCCCAGAAAAATTCATTCCATACACATTAGAGTGCCCTGATGTTCAGACATCCATCTCTGAAGCCATCTGAGAGAAAATCACATTGCCTAAGTTTTTTGAGTTGTTTTGACTAGTTATATAAATGTTCTTCATAAAAGCGTGTCCGTATATCATGAATATTGTATCACACCACAAATAATGAGATCTTTTGTCCTCTAAATATGATTTTTCGAGAAACTCATTTTAGGCAGATCTCTGTTGGAAAAGTGAGTCTGTCTCCAAATTAGTTCTCTAAGAACATAATATTTTTCAAGTAAATGCAAAGCTGTAGATAAAGGCACATTTTCAGTATCCTAAAAGCATTGACATATCAAAATTACCTCAAAGTTCAGTGTCATCTTACAGAGAACACAAATTAAAACAGTGCTTCTGCTGGTATTATATTCTTCAAAAGTTTTTAAGAGGAGCTGAACTATTTAATATCAAAACCCCAAATCTGCTATATATCTTAAACAAAATAAAATAAAAATCAATGTGATCCCAAGCTCACTTCTTAAATTTTCTTGGAAGGAAAGAGATTTCTTCTGTACATTTATAATATATAACATGTAATCACATATGTAGTTATTAAAATATATCATTATTATAGTACATATTTACAAGTATAATTATACATAGAACTGTACATGTAAGTATTATAATATGGGACTAATAGTGTATAATTAATCAAACTATTAAGACTAATGACTGGAAAATTTTAAATTTACAAATCAACCCAGAGAAAAAAGAATTTTTACTGGGAGATAAAACCCCACTTTTTAATATGTTGACATAGTTCTTGAAACCTAAGAAATAAAATAATATTTCAGAAAGTAATGCATCTATTATTTTATTAATTTACTATTTTTGCAAAAAACCCCCCTATTAATTTACTATTTTTTTTTCAAATATAAAATAAATATTGTGGGGTTTGTTCCTATTGAGAGTTCTTCACCTTAATTATAAAATTTGTGGAAGAATATTTGGACCTAGGTAAAATCTAAAAAGTTGCATTGCTTTAAAGAATTAACTTGAATTTTTTCTTCTTGTCAAAGGTAATTTGAAGCTATCAACTCAAAATGGAGAAATGGTGTAAATCAAATAAAAAATCCATAAGAACTGGAGTTCCATAAACACTATGACTCATGTATATCTCAATCATATATTTTTAACACATTTTATATAAAATCTATGACAGCAGTAGTTTTCTTACGACAAACACCACGTGCAAAAATATAACCAAAGGGGTTATCTCTAGGTCTCAGTTTAATACACTGCATTTTTATCTGCTTGTTTTGTTTATAAACCACTAATTTTAAAGCTATTTTTTGGTCAGGAATTCACATTTATTATTGTAAACAGAGGGACAGATATGATTTATATAGTGCAATTTTCCCAGTGATTTTCTGGGTGCAAAAATGAACAAAAAGGGGTAGTTTTTTAGACTTCTTATTCCATTAGAATATAAATCCCAGTGCTAAATTAGTTGGCAGTTCCATTTTTATCCTAAACTAAAACCTAGACTATATATAATCTCTTTCTGGCATACCTTCTCAGCTTCCAACAATTATCTGTTAAGGTCTGCCCAGTTTGAGAATTGCATTCAAATTGTTGTCTTTAAAAGACATTTATTGTCCTATGACTCATTATTTTGTCTAATCCCTTCTAAAATTCATTTTTACTTTCAGTTTTCACAACCTTTTCTGGTGACAAATAAGTAATTTCTGAGGGTTACAGTATTTATTTTTTGTTTTCCTCATATAGTAGGAATTTACTCTAGAATCTCTCATTTTCAAAGGACTCCCTAATTCTTCTTTTATCTATGTGCATCTTATTGTTTTCTCATGCTTTATCTTCACATTTGTTTATATCGTATAATTTGTCTCTGCTCCCGGGAAGCATCATTATCACATTCCAAAATGTCTGCATCAGCTACTTGAACATCTCCAGCCCAGCTTTATTAGCTATTTTTGGCAACTTATGATTTCAAATGGTAAATATAAATAGCATTAAGTTTATGTGAGCGTTGATCTCTTCTTCATAACTACTACATTGATTTTACAGATATGCAATTTATTCTGCCTTCTTACAACCTAGTCAGTAAGTGTTGTGATGTCCAGTTGTAACTTTTCCATCAGAAATACATTTTTCCTCATGCAAATTTTTTATAATCAGCAAAGTTTGTTCCTTTACTATCCGTACCATTTAGAATATTCTGAACCATGCAAATAGCAGCACAGATATCTGACACTGGCTGTCACCCTTCATTGATGAAATAACAGCTTATTCTTATAATTTATTTTCTCTCCCTTAACCACTGCTTAGTGCTTGAGAGGATTTTTCCTTTTATTTTGAGACAGCTTAATTTCTTTAGAAGCTTGTTATAAAAGATCTCTTGAAAGCTTTTGAAAATCCAAGGGCACTAAATCCACATGAATACCCTCATCATGCTTCTTGAGTACTTTAAAATAATTCTAATAAATTTCTGAAAAATAATTTCCTCCTGAAAGATAGCTCTTTTGTTCACTCCTCCTCATGTCCATACCTCTGTTTTATTTCTCTACTAATTGTGCTGTTATCTATAATTTCTACACATTAGACATATATTAAGGTTAAATGGACTAATCTGAAATTTTTTTATTATTTTTTTTTATTATCTCCTTTCCCTATTTTTTTTACAAGTTGCATAACAGACATTCAAGATTTTTATACTGCAGTTCCTTCAGATTTCATGGGCAAATAGCAGCTTTCCTAATGTCAATAACACCAGTGGAGATGGTAATTGTGGAAGACTGAATGGCAGGTCCTGCTCTCATAGTGGAGATGCTCCCGTCTCCAGAAATCGCAGAAACTTTTTTCCTCATTTCTCTACTGGTTTGTGGCTTTTGGAGAATTGTCACAATTGAGCTGGCTTTATTCATGAACCCATTAGTCTCATTCATTCAAAGTGAAAGGCATCTGGGATAAATCCAACTGTAACAGACTGGGCCTCAGCTGTCTCCAACCCGCCTGGATTTACCTTGCCGCATCTATGGGGACTGGCATGAGAAGTAGAACCCTCTGCCCTCAAGAAGAAGAGAGACTTTGTAAGTAAATAATCATGAAGTATTTGAAGTAGTACCGGAGGGAGAAGTATGGTTTTGCCACAGTTTGAGGAAATTAGAGCATTAGACAGTGACCAAACAGCTAAAGCCAAACATCCAATCAATGTACATCTACAGGTAGTTCCTGCCAAGTAAATTTCTGTCATTTGTCACCAGCTTGCCAAATCCAGCAAAACTCAGCCTTTCAAGTCAGCCAGTCACATAGGCTATTCTGATGAAGACCACAGAAGTTGTTGTGGATATTATTCTGTTGTTGGCAATGTACTCCTGAAGCATAGGAACAGTTATTTCCTGTTAGGATCTCAAGGACTACTGCATCCATATTTCCAAGGCTAACAACCAAGCAGCCTGATGCAGTCAGTACCCTGTAATGGTAAATTTTAACATTTTCCTATTTGATTCAATTTTTAATGAGAGAAAAGCTAAATTTCAAACCACTATTTTGCGAACCAAAATTTCTTTTTTCTACATTCATAGCCTGTGATTGACTTTAGGCTCTTCTTCTTTTAGAAATAAAGTTTTTGTGTGTCTGAAGAAGGTAGAGGTATACAAAACAGAAAGAAGATGCAAGCGTTCAGAAATAAATTTAACTACAGAAAGCAAATAATACCAGAACAGTTCTTAACTTCAGAAGATTTATAATACATCTGCTTGATTTCACTGTAATGTCTACAGACCTCAGAGATCTCCACAGACATGTCTTAGGTTTCTTCCTCCCAGGTCTCTCCAGAGAATTCATGTGAGCCTTTAAAATAAATGATCAGGGGGACTGTGTAGTACAGTGCTTCATTTTCCTCCATCTCACTGTATCTCAAAGGAAAACAGAATTAATCTCTTTTGCCTATCTGCAGCAATATTTTGGGACTATTTTGCTATTTCTCTACCGTGTTGCTGTATGAATAAAGTGTCATAATATAAGAAAGTAGGAAAGGAAAAAAAAAAAAAAAACCAAAACCAAAAACCTGATGGTAAGGTGAGAGATTCTAACCCTGATAGAATACTGTACAGACTCACAAAATTTATGTTCAGTCTTTCTCTGGATGTTCTTTTTTTTTTTTAGAGGTTAGCTTTTTTGTTGTTGTTTTTTGTGGGTTTTTTTGTTGGTTTTGTTTTGTGGTGAGGGGTTTTGGTGTTTCTGTTTATTTGGTCTTTGTGGGTTTTTTTTTTCTTCTGTTTTGTGGTATGGGGTTTTTTTTTGTTTGGTTGGTTTTGGTTTTTTGGTGAGTTTATTTGTTTGTTGGTTTGGGTGTGTTTTGTTTTGTTTTTTGTTTTACAGATTTCCATATGGATGTTTTACAAAACAGAGCTCATATTTCACAGTAGCTACACCATGCTATCAACAGATGTAATGTGATCTACAGTGCTGAGTGTCCTGTGAGGGAAGGTCTTTCATGCAGCTCTTGGTGCCTCATTCCTGGAGGAATTCCTTTGTGTCACTTGGACCTTCCTATCCGCTTAACTTACTGCTAATGGATATTTAACCTGGAAGTTAACAGAGGGGCATAAAAGAAGATAAAGAGCATATTTGGAAGATGCATGAAGCATAAGGTTAATGCTTATCTTAGATTTGAACAATGAAAGCTTTAAGACTCCTTTTTTTTTTTTTTTTGTGATATTCTGTGTTCAAGTGGTTATTCCAATATAGGTTTAACTTTTACAATGTTATCCTGTCAACCTCTTCGTAGGCCTTTACCTAATTGCCACTTAAAAGGGGGCCAGTGGATTTTTTTTACCTTTCTGCATCACCTAAACCTGACACTTTAAAATCCTTTTGCTGTGATATAGTGAACGATCAAAGCAGATAAACACTCACTGAGTGTCCAGTCCTCCAGTAAATCACAAAGAGGAACAGAGTGGGCGAGTGTATTTTCTAAGTAAGACTAAGTAAATGTCTAGAAAAGTCAATATGAGTCATCAGCCCCAGGGCCCTGGTAAAACAGGTAAAAGCATCACATAGCTTATTGTGTAGATTGATCAAGCTCTGCCTTCAAAAAAAGTGCCTTTTCCCGTTTCTGTTGCAAAAACCTGCTGTGTGATCAGTAAAGTCCTTTAAATTTACTTCCTTAATCGTGGACTCTTCATAGCCTTATAATTGTTTCAGTATCTATAAGTTTTACCTTCAATAGGTCATAGATAAATGATACCAGACCAGGCATTGCCCTACTACATTTTGCGTGTAATGTCCCTGTAGCTTTTACTACCGATGCTTTCAACACAATCCTCTTTTACGTCTCACTTACCTCATTCATTGGGCCTTTGTATTGGTTTGACATGAATGGTAGAAAAACCAATCGGTGATCTGCTTTGTAACTGACAGCCCAGTTGACCAACCAGGTAAAAAGTGTACACCCCTGGGGACACACCGCTTAAATACAGGAATCTTGGGAGATCCATCCCTTTTCTACAAATGCGGCCGAGGTAACATCGTGGCCAGGCCGGGTGGGCCCGGGCCCAGGGCCCCACCGGCCCCAGGAATCGGGCTGGGGGCGGCTGTGCTGAGGCCGGCCCTGCGTTAGCCAAGCCAAGCCGGGCCAGGTCTCTCAACCTCGGCAGCTGCCGGCAGCCGGGGGAGGAGAGCGAGACCCAGCATCGCAAACACCGCCGAGGGAGATGGCCCCGGCCCCCTCC
>WBMY01003428.1:134161-166169 GCA_013397315.1 Donacobius atricapilla | reverse complement strand
GGGAAGCTCACAGATGCAGTGTCGGGTGGGCTGCGTTTGTGGGAACTGGAAGCCACAAACAGACTGTGTCTCCTGTTGAAAGTTACCAGAAGAATCATGAGGGACTTGTCTCTCTCAAAAGACTGAACGAAAGACTATTTTTATAAGTGCTACTGACTTAAGAGTTCTGATGTTCTGTCTCTTCGCATTGTTTTGTGGAAAAGTAGATTGTTGCTAGGGAGGAGGGGGGTGTCCTTAAAAAGGTTTCGTGGTTGTTTTTTTTTGTTTACCCTTTAGTGTATGTTAATAAATCTGTTTCTCTTTTTAAGTTGAGCCTGTTCTGCCTTTCTTTTAATCCTATTCCACTAAAAATGGAATTTAGATCCCCACACTATGTTTCACAAAACAAATTCAGCGAATGTGATAACCACTACATTTTTGGTGTTTCTGCCCCGTTGTGAATTTTAACCCATTACAGGCTTCTACAATTACAGCACTTGTTCTTTCTTCCCTAGGTTCTTATACAATTTCAGGAGTGAGATCACAGCAGGTTTTTTCAGAATGTCTGAGTAGACCACAACTGTGAATTCTGACACTTTCAGACTTTGGAAAACAGAGATGTAATTTTTATTTTCAAAGTAATTTAAAATGTGTAAAAGCTTTGGCCAGTGTGGAGTTCTGACTAAGGGCAATGAAATCCCATTGCCCAGGACTTCTGACTTCATTTGCTACTGGGTTTTTTATGGGGAGGAGAGTAATTTAAATGGTGATGATTACAATGGTCTAGATAACTGCATTTTTCTGAGGCTGTGGTATGGAGAAAAACATAGTATTCCTCAAAATTTCAGTGTTGCCTAAATATTATATGACAGTGATGACGCTGCAAAAAATATGCAGACAATATCTCAAGATTCTGTACTTGCCTTTAATATCTTTTACTATATCATACAATTCCACTATTTTTTCAGAAAATAATATGTTCAGTCAGTTACAAAAAAATTGCCTTAATTATAATAGTTCATGTAATTACTGGAGCATTTTTTACACATAGACAGAAGAACTTATTTCACTTTCCTCCTTTCTTTATAATTGAAGTTCTCAAAGAAATATTTATTAACATTTCATGTTTGGCCCCTGTAGAATTCCTTTCTCTTTTGTCTTAGATAAAAATAATGATATAAAATGATGCATGACCAGAAATATGATGTTGTCAATAAGAAGCATTAATTAACAAATTAATTAGACAAAATTTGTGAGTTTCCCTCCTGAGAGAAGAAAAGATTTTTTTCTATCTTGCTGGAAAGCATACTAAATAAGGAAAAAATGCATGTATAAGTCTCCTAAATTCTGCAGCCTTAATAAACTTCCTCTAGGGTTTCCTCCTCCAGGGTAGACACAAATTGTTTTCTGAAACTCGCTCACCCATCTTTAATCCACAGTTTGCCAACATAATTTTCTTCTACTTTTAGTGATGTCTTAGGAACTGCAGCAATAATATAGCCCCTCATGGCACTCACTTGCATCTAAATGAAAACCTCTTTGATACAATGGAATAATTTATGTTTAGCTACATTTCCTCAGGCCAGATGTATAGACAAGTATATTAGATGTTCTGCCCCCTATGTTGGAAGTATTTTTCCATTTTAATTAAACACTGGAAATGCCAAATTCTTTCCTATTTTGCCCTGGGTGTCTCTGGGAGGTTAAATGTATGTAGGTGCTATAAGGGGAAAAGAGCATGTAAACAAATAAGAAAAATAACCCAATCAACAATGTTGCTCATTTTCTCTTATGCTTTGTTGTTCTTGTTTGCAGAAAGCATTTCTTATAAACAGTAATGGTGTGAAGAAATCTTATAAAATGGCTTTCTTAAAGTATTAAGTGCCAATATTCTCTGAACTTTTTTTTTTCTCAAAATAATAATCAAAAAATTAGAGTGCATTTAGAAACCAACAGAAGACTACTCACCTAGTCTGCCTTAAAAATGTATTTCATCCTGTCTGTCTTTTATTTCTTCTTCTTTTAGCTCATCCATAATTTTTTTAAGGAATCATATCTTCAGTAAAATCAGTGAATGGCACCGTTGGCATGAGCTTCTTCAGTCTTTGGGAAAAAGCTTCTAGGACAGAGCAATTAACAAACATTACAAGACATTTAAGGTAATGGGATGAAATGCCCTCTAGAGATGCCTGTTTACTGGTGACTGTCAAGAATCCCTACACAGTCAACTTAGCCTCATCACCATCTTGTTTCCAGCCAAAGTTGAATGACATCAATTTCAATTCTGAAATTACTTCTGGATCATTCTTTGTCCTAAAATAAAATATTTCATCTTACATTTGAAACAATATGACAAAATATTAAGGAGAAATAAATAGGCAATGTAAAAAGAAAAAAGGAAAAAATGAAATAAAAAAAGGCAAAAACCCAACACAAAAGTGAGAAAAGAAGCATGTAAGAAGTAGCTGCTCATAAAATGCCACAGAACTTTGTCACTTTCTCTTGGTAATATCCAAATAATAATTAAAAATAACAATGGAGAAGAATGTGGCTTTTTGATGACAGTGTAACTGTCACTATCAGAACTAATCATGCTGTCAATTGTTTTAGAAATGTCCCTCAATATATTGCTACAGAGTTGCACAAATTAAGCCTAAGCTTTATGTCTTTGTGTTTCTGTTTCCTTCTGATGTTTTCTTAATTGACTCTGTCTGTTAGAACCGTAAACAATGCCAGAATATTGCAAACAATATAGGTCTGAAGCTGATAAAGTAGCAAAAGTTCAATTAAAAGAATGAATTGAAAACTATTAATGTGAAAATTAAAATGACTTAGTAAATACCTTACTTTATACCTTAAAGGCAGAAAGGATACCTACTTTTCTCACTTTATGAATAGGCTTACGAAGGGAAGACCAAATGATTTGTTCCTACCTGTAAGATACTGAGCCTTCTTAGATACTGTGCGAGGTAATAGGATAATAAACATATGAAGAAACACAAAGCCAGAACTATTAAAAAATATGTTATGATATGCAAAATACTTTAACAAAATACTCAAATCTTCTTGAAATTTTCTGTGGGAAGCTAGGTTTATTTTATTTTTTTTTTCAGTTCAAAGTATTTCCTCCAGCTTTTCCATAAATGTGTACAATGTCATGACATATATAAAGTTATTTTTCATACGATAGTGGTAAATAAGCCATCATCTTCAAAGACAAGAATTTAGTTTTTCACTTCAGAATGCAGAGTATTTTGTGTCTATAATAACAACTTGACTCAGTGAAGTAGTACCACGGAAGTAATACCATATCCACTTATGTAATCCTGATGGTTGTCAGGTGATAAGCCAAGATGTAAAGTTCAGCCTCTGACAGCTTTCCTATGTTTCATATCCTTGCCAGCTATGTAAGAAGCATGCCAGAGCTGTATTCACTGTAATCAAATTTCTCTGGAACAGCAAGTTGTTAGGGCTATTAAATGTCTCAACTGGAAACCTCCCATATGGCTAAATTGAAAAGTGGCAGCTAAACAGGCTGAATGAACTTATGCTCATTTAAGTAGCATACCCCAAATGCTTCCATCATAAAATATGAGGTTTTCAAGATCATACTGAGATTATTTTGAGCAACCACCAAATTTCTTTTAAGATTTCTGTCATTAACAGGTTTCTCCTTATGCTGAATGCTGGAAAAATGTCACTGCACCAGAAGTCAAGATGTTCAAATTCAAGTGATCTTCAGTTGGATAACACACCCAGTTATGCTCTGAAGTTCCAAGGTGAGCTTCCTTTTTGCAAACATAATTTCTTTGCCAAATACTGTGGTACTGAATCTGCCCTCACCTGATACAACCTAAAGGGAAGCACAGATCCACCAATCATCCATTCCTTACAAATTAATTTTCAGCAGTATTTTATTTGCTCCAGTAATATCTCATCATTTAAGGGAAAAGAAAAAATAATATTTTTTTCTGTGGCTTCTTTAGTTTTGAACTCACCATTGACAAGTTCTTTTAACATCCCCTTTAACCTTAAAGAAAGAATTTCATACAAGAAATTATGTACTTTTGTGTATTTATATATATATAAAGAATATCACTAGTTGCAGATGGATTTTTTGTTGTTGTTTTAGGGTTATAAAAAATAAAAATCAAATAATCTGAAAATGAATGCTTACAAAACTAAAGTCTATAAATTTTTTTAATCTGTCTAATTACAAATATTGCTCATGATAAGCAGATGGCGAGGCATGGTTCTTCTATTTACATTAATTCAGTGTGATAGTTCAGAACATGAATTTTTACTGCAGCATGAAAAAGAAACACAAAACCCCAAGAGCTTGGGATGTTTTGTAAAGAATAAATTGGTGAAAAAATACTTGAGATGGCTCATATGACTGTTGCTGGCACATAATGTCCTAAGAAAACTGATTCAGGAATAGGTTAGAGATCATTAAGAAAATTAAAACTGTCTTTTCACAGTTGACATTTTCACCAGCTGAAATTTTGCATATCCACTTAAAAGGAAGTTGTTTGGGTTTTCTTTAGGGGGTGGGGGAGAGGGTTGCTATTATTATTATTAGAAGTATCCCGTATGACAACGATTCTGAACAGATAACCAATAACTAAGTTTGTATTCATACCATCATGGTCAAATTAAGGAGAAGAATTAGCACTGCTCTTCTCTGACACCCTGAGATGATCTCGTCTTCTATCCTCTTTGCCTTTTCTTGTCTCAGGGGACATGAGGTTAAAACTGCATCTCATGTATAGCCTAGCTTACATCAAGTTCTCTAATGTTGATGTAATCCCCTCTGTTTCGAGCTGTGATGTTTGTGTGGTTTGGGGTTTAGGGGTTTTTTTCATGCTAGATAATGGTGCATTAAAATCACTAGCTCTTGTTTGGTGTTAACAATCACATTCCTTTTGCCGATGGTCTTTGCTTTTAAATTTGACCTTGTTTTGCTGTCTGCTAAAATTTAGAGAATTGTGACAAATTCTCAATAGCAATTTAGGCATCAACACTAAAATCTGGAGAGTAGGTTTTAACCTGCACTAAGCTTTTAACATTTTTTTCTCTAGTATTTTATCTCCTTCTGCTTGAAAATGTTTGTGTGATAGTGGGCTGCAGACTTGTCTGTGGGTCCCTAATATTTTTATTACTTTTAAGTAATCTAACTAATATAATTTCAGAACCTTTTTAAAGAAAAAACACATTAAAGTCCCCTCTAATTAAGGATTAGACTGAAACTCTGTACCTTCTCAAAGTCTCATATACATCAACAGGATTTTAAAATTTGAACATATCATAAATATAAAAGATGAAGATTGGCCTTTTTGAAGTACATAGCAAATATCTCACCGACTTCACTGGGGCCAAAATTTCATTTACAGATCAGCTTGCAGAAGTTTGTGAATAATAATAAAAAAAAAAGTCTAAATTGACAACTAATATTATTCAGAATGAATAATTCAACCAATTCTGTTTAAGAGAATTGTCCAGGAAAGATTTACACCATTTATTTTAAAAGAAAGAAAGAGAAATTGTAATAGATGAGGTGGTGACTTTTCTGAGCTATAGCTGTATAAAAATATTTCCCCTGGAGAAAGGTGTTACTTTTATTGTGTAGTAATAGTCTTCAGTCTCAGGCTTCAGGCATTTTATCCGTATCTCAGTAAATGGTCTACCTTTAGGACAATATTTTATCATGATTTCCCTTAAAACTAGTTACTCTTTATATGACAGAGCATTTATAGTTTTGATGGTTTGGCTCATTGGACATAGACATGCTAGTGAACAGCCAGTCGGGTCAGAGACAGCTTCTTCCATCAAACTGCTAAAAGAAAAAGCTATTTTAAATGTAAGAAATCAAATGTTTGCCATGAATGCTTTATCAGCTCAGCATGCTGTTCCCTGTATCCCTAGAATATCCCATATTTCTAATTCCAATTTGAAGGACAATGAAAAAAAACAGGCAATAAAGAAAATTCTTCTGTTCTATTATTTTGTTTCCTCAAAGAGAGGAAATGGGTAGGAAACACAAGTGCTAAGCAGATAAAATCAAAGAAACAAATTATGATTTTCATCCCTCTACAGAAAAATTTACCACTCCTAACAAGTCTTTTCAGAAGCCAGAGATCAGCCACTATAAAACAGCCCCAAATAAATATAAAGTATTTTGCACAACTAATATTAAAGATATATATTTTTATGGAAAAGGAACATGATGTTATGGTGAGCTAAAATGTATTCTACTTATATGCCTGTCTGTGCCCACTTAGTACATAGAGAAAAATATCAGCAATGATCATATAACTGTGCCCTTGCACTGCTACTTCTCTGATAATATGTGAACAATTTTAGAATTGTAGGGAGTCAAAAATGTTCACTAAATCCTGGTGGGTTTTTTTTTCATTAATTTCTTGACTACAGATGTCTGGTTGTGACAGAGAGTATGTTGATTAGACCTTTGTGAATAAGGCTTAAAATTACTAGATGTGTTAAAAAAAAAATATTTCTCTCTGGTTTTACTCAGTGCACCTCTCCTTTTCTTACTACTAAAATGTTTGTAATGAAAAAAGTAGGAAAAGCAGCGATCTAATAAGGACCAACTTTGTTGATAAGACTAATAAGACTTCCATCTGAGAAATTTATTCATGACAACATCTTGAAATACATACATACTGTATGTCACAAATGAAGCATCAGAAAATGCTTATGTCTCTTGATATGTGTAGAAGACTCAGAGTTTCTGCACAGAGAATATGCTCCAGGTAGATTCAAGAAGAGGGCTCCTCTAACATAGCTTTGGAGTTCTACTGCACAGCTGTCAACATCTGAACTAATCATCCTGCAGGTGCTTTGGTAGTCAGTGAAAAGAAACAGCATGCTTTAGAATACTTTTTAGCATAATTTGCCTGACTGAGAAATAGACGAAGGTTTCAGAATGGTACCTATGTCACCTATCCAGAATGATCAGCTGAAGCTTCAAGATGACCAGGCAGTGTGTGAAAACAGTATAACTAACAACCGTAGAGCAGTGGTCTCCCAATTTTTTGATTGCACACCCCTAACAGTAAAAAATAATTGAGCATGCGTTCTCAGTATAGGTATGTTTCCTTATTTATGAATTATACATGTCTTAGGTTTACCCAGTAAGGTTTTGGCAGCAGGAGGGTGAGCCACAGAAGCAACCTCTTTGAGGTGAAATATGGGTCCCTCCCTTGTATGACAGAGCTAGTTCTAGCAGGTTCCAAAATGGACCCATCACCAATATATTATGTACATTATAAAACATTTGGAAAAACATATGTTAAAATCAGTTACAATAAGGATACAAATTAAATAAATATTCGTTTTTAAATTTTCATTCATTTGACTTATTAATGGTATAAATCCCCCTTTGTTCCCACACCCCAATGGATTGTCTTGCACACCCCAGGTGGTGCACATATCCCACTTTTCAGGCAACGGCCTCAGAGAATAGTCCCAGGTTTTCCAACCTGATGAGGTCTTCTGTTTGAATTGTGCTAGTAACAGAATACTATAGGAATATAGCAGTATAGTAATAGTCAGGTATATTTCCACTTGGTTTCAGGTACTAATTTAATAGGATTATTCATTGTGTGAATTTGGCCGCCTCAAAAACTGTCAGATACTAACAATGAAACCAAATCCTTGTAATTTTTAGTTTTTGAGCATACACCTCATTTAATCCTTCTTGAAGCTTGAAAAGCTTTCTTTCTGACTTATGAGAAGAAAACAAGAATATCAAAATTCACATACTATTTTCAGAAATTTTTAATGACCTTATATATGAAGTGGGATTTCTCTTTCTACCTGTTTAAAAATAATCTAGTTATATGTGTATTTAATCATTATGCTGGCATTCACTTCCTTCTTTTCTACCAAAGAAATTATAAGGAATGGAGAAAGGATACTGACTGCCCTTTTAAGAAATTTGGAAGATGTTATAATTAGAGAGAAAGCAACAGAACAGCAAGTGGACTTGCTGAATTGGAATAAGAATATGATTTCAGCTTCAGATTCTAAAGTGTAAAAGGGCCCAAAATGGAAAAGTGTAGGAACATTTGAGAAATCTTGAGAGCATTCTTGACTTGCTCATAGTGAGTCATAAGAGAGGTGGACCATATGAATGCTATGAAGACCAGGAACAAAATGGTTTAGGTGTTGAGAACACTTCAGTGGTCTCTGCAGAGGTGACCATCTTCTTTTGTCTTTGCAGGAAGTCATGGGGATGGAATCAGTCAGCTGCAAGTGACCTTAATCCCGTGTAAATTCTTAATGATGTGTTCTAAAGAGAAGCAATGGAAGATCTTTCTTTATCTCATTAAAAGCAACATAAGTCATTTTCAAACTTGAAATGCCTACATCACATAAAGTTTTGTTTCTGTAGTGCTTATTGTTATGAATTATTATTATTATTTTCCACACATTATAAAGGCCAACATCACACAATTGGGTCTTGGAAAGACGAACACTGTGCTTGCAGAAGGAGCTACAGTGCATAATTTACATTTGGATTAAGGAACAGACAAGCTCATCTTTACATAGAAATCTTTAACTCTCGATGCTTTATTTGTTTTGATGACATAGATAAGCTCAAGGAACAAACTGCATAAAATATCCTGCCAGTTTGCTTTTTTAGTAATGTACTCATGGAGATTCTTTTGAAGAAAAAATTAAAATTAAGGAGTTAAAAGCTAAAAATGCACTTTAAAGGAAAATACAGTTTTTTCCTCTCAGGCACAAACCCATGCCTCTACTGTCCAGAATCAGTGAGTGCTATGTCTTGTTTATTGACAGATTTCAAGCTCAGAAGTACTTCTCTTTTCATTTTTGTTTTGTTCTGTTTTAATTTTGTTGTTGTTGTTAGCTTTGTTTTGGTTTGTTCGTTCGTGGGTTTTTCTTTTAACTTAAAACATTGATACACATATTTCTGTATTGTAGTGCTTTGCCAAGCTTACCATTTTTGTTAAATACATAATAATTTATATCAATTTTTGGAGAAGAAAAATTGCCTGCTGATCTATGATGTCTATCATCATGTTTGCCATTTCTTCTTATCTGTGGTGTGCTCCTTGTACTTATTCTCACATTTCAAGGGATCACGGGCATGGCAGTTACACTCCACTTTAGTGTTTAGTGGTATTCAAAAGAATACTTGCTATTGACATATCCTATGTTATGTAGTATGAACAGAATATTAAATAAGGCTAATTTTAATTGAGACAGTTTAATACAGCCTATGGAAAAAATAGTGGATCTAGTTCCATTTATGAACTACACAGACAAAAAATGGCTGCTTGTATCACTGTGTATTTATTTTTCCACAGGAAAAAGGAAGTTCAGACTAGATCAGGAATGTATTTTTATGGTATTGTTGTAATAGATCAGTAGTTTGTTAATTGAGGCTTCCAGCACACATCTTTGTCAGCACTTATGGTGACAACACACTGGTGAATGCAATATTGGCACAGAAAAATAGCTGTCTGATATCCATTTGCATATCAAATATAATCAGGATCTCAGCCCTGCTTATAGTAATTCCATTTCCAGCAAAACTGTGGAAGGTAGAACAAAAGAGCAGTGAGACATTTTTGCCAAACAGTCTTGCTAGTTTGCCTTCCCACTTCCATTCCATTCTTTTTTTTTCCTTTTCTTGACAGCTTTTGACATATACCACAAAATTTTCTAAAGTGCCTAAGGGCCATATTAAAAAAAGGACTGAGTAATCTAAAGTGGGACTTACTCTGCTGATACCTGTAAGGAAGAGAGTGGTACAGAAAAGCCCTGAACAATCTCTGTAGACACGTTGTTATTCAAACGCAAAGTTTTCTGGACACTAGAAATAGATACCCATAGGTTCCTAAATTCTCACACATTTGAGTTCAGCATTTGAGTTTTCTTGGGATGCAGAAATTAGGTATTCCTCTGCTTAAATCCCTCTTGAGCTGTCTTTTGGAGACAATCTCAGACTACACATAATACAGGAGACACAGAACTGACATCTTTCAAACTGTCTTGTTATTTAACATGTTCCTTTGAAGAACCAGTGTAAGAGAAAGAAACTCTTAGTTTTTATATACTGATTAGAAATTTCAGCAGTCTGCTTTGTTCCCTATTTTCCCTGACAGACTTTGCATTTCCATTTCTCAGCTTAGTGAAGCAAACTTGCACCCATAGATAACACAGCAGGTGGGAAGATCACCTTATCCTTTTCTCTGTAGAAGCCATGCCAAAATTCAGACTTTGATGCATTTAGCCAGAAAGAGGAATAAAAGAATCTATAGACTAACAGTTACTGTGAGTGTGAATCCTTGTTTTCAAGGACTTCTTTAGCATTTTGGATTAGACTTTACTAGCCTCACAGTTGATTTCTCTGAAGAAACAAGCTTATTTTTGCTTTCTCTTAAGCATTGAAGTAGCATCTTCTTTTTTTTTTTTTTTTTTTTTTTTTTTTTTTAAGATTTTAATGACCTGGGGAATTAATTTCAAATATCACTTAAGACCTTATGGGTGTTTGTTTTTACACTGTAAAATATGGGATATCTACTTCTTTTACTTTATCCCTTATAAAATAAGATACTTTTGTATTAAATCTAATATTTAATAATAATTTTAGTAATAATAAACATAGCAACAGCATTAATTATTTATAATGCATGTAATTAATGTATAGCAAAATATTGGATCCTTTTTTTACTCTTAATGATCATTTGTTTTAGGATCTCTTTCATCTCTCATTTTGCTGTGTTGTCTTGCAAATGGCACAAGAGCATCACAGAATGAAACTCAGAGGGCTCCATGCTGCAAATGCAGCAGCAGGAGCTCCTAACCACTCCTTTTCAGAGAAGATGAGCAACAGCCAAATTACTCATCCTGATGAAAGAACTGGCAGCGTCTGCTGCCTGAATATGGGGGCTCCAGGAGGAAGAAAAGAACAAGCTGATAAACTATGAGTCTGTGATGGCATCTGGGGAAGAAAAAACGGAAGGGGACAGTGTGGGAACTGCCTGTTCTGGCAGTGTATAACCTGCTGTGCTAGCAGTAAACTTTTGGGCAACTCACCTGGGTGGTGGTGACAGGAGCCTGTTGTGATCCAACAGAAATGCTCCTACAGATGAGTCACTGCTGAGGCTTTTACAACATTGAAGAGATCATTGACACATATATGGGTTCTTTGCCCCCCGTAATAAACGTGCAGAGTCATAGTAGTTGGAGAATGTCCCCTCACATGAAGCTCTGTTTGACAGCTGAAAGCAGTAGCTCAGTGGTGTGTATCATTCCTGAATAAAGGAAAGGGATCTCCTTTATCAAAACTTGTATGAAGCCTGTCCTTTAATTTTCCTTTTTTCCTTTCTTTTCTTTTTTTTTTTTCTTTTAATTCAAAGTTTTAGTTACTTCCTAATAATCAATGAGAGTTAAAAGTTTTCCATAGCAGCAAGTGATGCATAGTGGAGAACTTTTTCTAGGACAGAAGCTCTATTTTTAAAGAAGACCTCTTTAATACTATTTAAGTGAGTGATATCCATTGCTGACAGTGAAATACAGCAAGAACTTTCCAACCTGAGTGTAATCACTGTAAACAACAACAACAACAACAAAAGTAAGAAAACCCCTACTTTGAAATAAAATAAATCCTGTGTTTGTATTTTTTAACAGCAAATTTTAGCATGTTCCCCCCAGGATTCATGTGAGCAAGACCAACATAATGCTGAAGTTTGACTACTCAATGGCTTCAATACAGCAGGGAAAAAAATGAGGAGGAAAATCATTCTAGAAAAAAAAAAAAAGAAAAAAGAAAAAAAATGTAGTCAGGGAATTCAGGAATGAAATTTGTGACATGATTTCTCATACAGTTCACTCCTGTATCATTCCCTCCCCTGAGTGTCAAGCAATGTCATAAAAGGTGTTGCTATGACAACACTAATTAATTATAGTGGGATTTCATGTGTGGCAATGAAAAGCCAAGCCAGAGTAGTCCTGTTTTATGTCATAACCGGTGGTGTAAGACAAGAAGTATATGATATGGAGATCAAACATAGTGAAGTAATTACCAAGAAAGGCCAACTTGTGTGAAGGCACTGCATACATTTCTACTCTTATGTTTTGGATATATGGATGACCCTCAAAAATACTGTCACTTTTCATTTTGCATATTAGAAGGCAAATTGAAACAGATTGTGAAATTTGTGCAAAAGGATAAAGATATTGAATAGATGTCTTGCTTTAAAAATCATGGTTGTCTTACACCCTGATTTGTGCTTAAAGAAGAGGTTTAGGGGCATTAGGAATCTGAGGTGACTATGACATATACCTATACTGTGGAAACTACCTGCTCTATATAAAAAGAGAGTTCTCTTGAAAGACATAATATGAAACATTATAGATCAGTAAAAAGTATCTGAAAAAGCATTAACATGGGTTTTGTTAAGATTTAGCTTGCTGAGATATTACTGTAACTATGAACTTGAGTGAAACCTGCTGCTCTCTTCCATGATTGTTACCAATGTGTGGGTTTATTTTCCTTTTTTCTTTTTTTTTTCTTTTTTTTTTTTTCTCAAAAACTTATGATAGGAGAATGCTATTTAGAGAAATATTGGTCATATTTTATATTACAAGGAATATGTTTAATGAAGAAATGGTAAATTTTGAAGTTACTAAAAAGACTGAATTTTTAGAAGAGATGATTGACATAAATGTGTCTACTTCAGAACTCCAGAACTTTCCAAAAAACACTTACATGTATGTGGACTGAGCCCTGAGAGATGGAGAAAATTGTTATACCAGAACAGCTATGTCAAATAAAAAATAATATAATTGATAGAATGCACATATCTCCCTCCTAGGAATACTTTAAATACATTATGCATTGGTTTTTTTCTTTTTCTTCTTTGATATGAATGTCTAGGTTGATCTTCCCAAAAACACTATCATATATGCACTTATTCAAAGTAAAAAAATATATACTCCTTTTCTAAGCTTTTTCGCATAATATCATGAGTTGTTTTGGAACATAAACAAGAATGACACCCCTCCATGTGTTTGTTTGTTGCAATCCCATTAGGCAGTACATTTCTAGATGCAGCCTTTGTCACATTACAGTCTAAGCTTTATTTCATAGTGCAAGAGAAAGGAGCTGATCAAAACTGATAAAGGGAAAATGAGGCAGAAGTCTGTAGAAAAACTTTCTCAGATTTAGTACTTTTTTGGTTCTGTGTTAGATATTATCATGGGATTAAGTCATTTTCACAAGTGATGAATACCTCATCATTTTGATCAATAGCTTTGACTCATTCAGTGAGTTATTACCATGGAAAGGTAAAAAAAATAATGGGTATAGAAAGACATTGTCTAAATGGAAATAAAACCTTTGATGATCACTTGGGTAATCTAGAGTAGATGGCCAATAAACTACAAGACCTGTAGTTTATCAAGACCTGTTGATTAGCATTAACATATCCTGTAGTGGACTGTGTTTTTAATTTAAACAGCTTTTGTAAAGTCATACATTCTGGGTTATTCTGACCCTAAGTCTGAACAAGCTTTTGCATGTTAACTGACAGGAGTAAATGCTGCCCACACCAATCCAATCATAAGTTTATGTGAATGATTATAATGGCTACAGTGTTGCTTCAGGATGTCTACAACTATTATACAGAGAGGAATCATTGGATTTTACATCTAGAAGGTTTGCTCTTATTATCATTAATGGCAAGGTGTTTCATCTCAGCAAAATTCACCTATTTTTAGACACTTTATCCAGATGATAACACAAAATACACGCCAGTTTACTATATGCTTCTTCAGATGTCATGCTTTAATTTTGTTAGGAGAAAAACCTCTATAATACATTAATTCATTGACCAATATCAATGCTGCACAGAATATGTTAAGGTACCAAAATACATAATTCTCAACAAATATGATTGAAAACACTGCTTAGCCTGGAAAGTACACCAATTTTCAATAAAGGTTTACTTACTGAGAGCAAATTAGGAAGCATCTTTTGATGAAAATTATTTTCAGCAAAACTTAACAAATGAATCATATTTTTTGACTTCACAAATATTTATGATGTGCCCAAAGACTCTAGTCTTTTGATCAAAACACCTGGACCCCTTTTTGCTGTGAGGAGGGTAGGAAACAATGTTATGGACATGAAAAACTAATGGTCTTTGTGCTATCACGTGTTATGCAACCCATGCATCGCTGCCTCTTTGTTCATTTATTCAAATGACATCTGTCTCACTATCCATGATTGGCCATTCTCAAATTTAAACACATATTGAATACCAGTGTCTGAGGTGATTTCATCCTCAGCCAAGGACAAGGAAAAGCAATACTTAATGTGTCTTTCTTGACTAAAGTTTCCACTATCATTCAGTTTTAAATAAATTTAAATAATAAGATACTTCAGGATTTAATACTCTGAACTTTTACAAATGTTTTAAAAAATCTTTTTTGCTTTATAAAAATTGACTGTGAACTCCTGAATAAATTAGCTGATTAAACATGAACTAAATATGCTTGTATGCCCTGTATTTTCTTTGCCACTGATCTTTCCCCTTCAGAATAACATGATCTGCTATGGTACCTTTGATGGAAATACATCCAACCACAGCAAGATAATATGAAATAACACTGCTAAGAGGAAAGGGTTCAGGTGGTCTATTTATTTTTTCTTGTTGTTTGCTTGGGGCTTTTTCGTGTGTAAATAGATTCTTTGTTTTCTGGCTTACTGTACACATTCCTGGTTTTGACCTTCCACACTATCAGTGAGCGATGATGAACAACTCGTGAACAATAATCTGTTTCCATAAGATGGTGAAATAAGACAATCTGCCCTGCAGCTTGAACAAGAAAAAGATATGAAGAAGCACTTTTTAGGGGAGTGCCCTCTACAGAGTTTCAGTAGCATCCAGTTGACGTTGAATATTGCCAGTGTGACACCAGCTACTTGTCTCAACAGGTCCTGCATTTGTTCAGTACACGAATAAGCCTGGATGCAATTTTATGGTAGAGATGATATTTTTTTGGCCTGCAATATATCACATGCCAAGCTGCAAACGATTTGTTTAATTCTCATTAAATTATCAACTTTTTAATTTCAGTCCATTCTCCTGCATAAGGAACTGCTTTATCTTCTGAAAAGCATATATTTTTGGCATGGATTGATGACTCTGCTACAGCTGAGTAAGAAGCCCTAGGTGACCCATTTACCCTTCCCCAGCAGGGTACCAGCTGCCAATTGCCCCCACTCTGTGATGGCTTGTCCTTCTTCTCACCTTGTCATCAAGCCAAGACTGCACACTGTAGGAGCACAGGTAAGCATCTGCCTCTCTAAACACTGCCAACAGCTCTCCATTATCAGCTGCCAGGGGTGCCTCGAAAAACTGTGCACAGCTTCCTCCAGATGCACATACTGAGCATTTTCATGTCTGCAACAAATTCTGCCTTTCCAACATGGGGAAATCTCAAATGTCAAATCTGTTTCCAAAGTTGCATTTCATCTCACCATGAAACATGATATATGTTAGTGCACTTTTCTATTTCTCCACCTCAACTGGCAGGCTTTCCCAGCTGGAGTCAGTATACAAACTTCATCTAAATAATAGAAATATCTTTTCTGATGAGATACACTTCTGCAGCACAAAATTCAAGGGATAATGTCAGCATCCACTCCTCAGCATTTTGATGCAGTCCAAATGATTGTTAGTATTTGATGAGAATTTTAAGTCCTGAAATTGTCAAAAATTAGGGTGCAAAAAAAGGGCAAGAAATATTTTCCTTGTACAAAATTAAAAATTTGGCTATATCACAGAATCAAGAGGAAGATGTGAGATCTTGGCCTCTTCAGTCTCCACTGAACAGAAAGTTCACCTCTCTGAAAACCTTGATGAAGCCTGGTAGTTTTCTCTGCCACATTTGGTGTTTCATGCACTAACTGTTGTGAAGGTCTCTTCAACTATCCATTGAAGTAGAGGCTCTCAATAATTCACTAACAGTGAATTTCACTTTCAGAGTTTGTCACAGATATTCATTATTGCCAAATTAGGGGTTATACAACATAAGGTCCTTCACTGATTAGTCATCTTTTCAGCTCTGTGGGTGATATTAGTGGTGATTATGCAAGTAAATGTAGTGTGCAAGGCTATAGTGCATTGTAAATATTGAGCACAAACAATTGGTTTAATATTTGGAAGAGCAAAGATATTCCTCAGTAAGACTGGTAGTCTTAGTAATATGCAGTACACAGGATGGTTAAAAATTATTTCATATTTTCTTATTGTCTATAATTTGCAGGGACTTTTTTTTTTTTAATAACTTTTAAAAATTTCTTTGGTTCTAGTTATAAATACAGTTATATTTGTAGCAAATTTAGAACAGTTTTACAAAAATTTTTAGTATACTCCTTTTTTTTGGTTGGTTAGAAAATGAAAGTTATTTTCATTAAAAAAAAATACAAACAAAACAACCTGCTCTAACTGACTAAATATCTTGATCAAAAACTCTTTTACTGGAAATTTTTAAAGCTATTATCTCTAACTTGAGTTATTCATGTACAAATAACTTAGTGTGGATAGGTAGACAGATGCAATGTCTTTTTGGAGATATTGATAGATGATATATGTTTCTCAGCTTTCAGTTTTTTCTGATGAAAGTCAAGTGGAGCTTGGGAATAGATGGTGTTTCTTTTATTGTTTCCTTATTCCCTAGAACAGAGATGTTTTTCCCTCAACTATGTATTTCTAACTGGAAAGGTTAAGTTGCCATAATATCTGCCATCTTCAGAACTTTTCATATTGTGTTAGTCCTTTTGGTTAAATCAGCCACTAATACAGGAATTCAGGATCACTGAATCATTTTTTTCACTCTACTCTGGAAGCACAGGCAGATTGTGGGCAGCCCAAGATGGTTTTATTTGCTTACCAGACATGAGGGAAATTATCATTAAATATTAATATGAATTACAGTAACTCAGTGAAAAAAAATCTTATGGGATAACCCACTATTCATTTATCTTTAATTTGTGCAGAAACAATGGTTCACGGACGTATATGTGTGACACATACGGCTTCCACTGATGGACACAATTTTCATTGATTTTTTTTTGACCCATAAGAATTACTTCAAGGGTTGATGAATTATTTTTCTGTTTCAGAAGACTCAGGAAAAAAAAAAAAAAAGAAAAAAGAAGAATATATCTAGTTCTAGGTTTTAGGGATTTGTTTTGTTTTTGTTAGTTTTAATTTATTGGTTTTGTAAGGTGATAGTGAAATGAACCTAGAGGTGGTAACTAAGACATGCAAGAGTGTACTCTGATCTTTGTTACTCATACTGTGTTGTCGGTGGTGACCAATATGTGAGGGAGTGTAGCAAGTAACATTACATCATGCTGGCAAAGGTCTAGAGTTTGGTGAGCAGCACTCGACAGAATGGGGACCAGTGACTAGACAAAAAATGCATGTTGACAGAGCAGGAAGGCTCTGAGCAGAAGGGCAGTGTTCAGACAAAGCGTGGAGAAAGAAGTTCTATCAGTGGGTAGGCAATGAATTACTTGAGCAAGACCCAGGCTAATGCAGAGCTTTTTGGCTTAGACATGCATTTCAGGATCCCGGTGCCTTAACAAAACTATTTAAAAAATATAATTCAAATGAGTTAAATCTTAAAGCTTAAGGTCAAAGGTAAAAATTCTCTGATATCAAGGGCTAGAGAGAGTGTTTTTATTTTTCAATATCTTCTCTGATTTTTGTTTTGCTAATAAAATACTCAGAGTGGGATTCCATTATTTACTTCCTTGCCAGCCACTCTTACTTGCTTTGATGTTTTCTTCATTCATTATTTATATGATTTAATGACAAAAATTTCCCATAAAGTTGAAAGTAATGAGGACTGATTGTGGGAACTTTATTATATATTGCAGGTAAGTTTGGTCATGCACACATACAACCAGGCAAAGTTATAAGGAGTATGTGATAAATTTTATCTCTTCAAAAAATACATTACTTTTGACTTCGTACCATCTCTGCCAGCTCTATATAATCAAGCACTTGTAAAGAAATTTTTAGCTTTTCTTTTTCTTCTTGGAAAATAACTCATCATTTTTCAAGTGAGAGCTATCAGTGGCTATGCTGTTTTCATGCATTCATCTCCAAGAGTTTGCATTGGGTTTTCATGACAAGGTTTTGGTAGCAGGGGTGGCTAAGACATGGCTTCTGCGAATAGCTGTCAGAAGTTTTGCCCCATGTCCAACAGAGTCAATGCCAGTTGGCTCCAAGGCCAAGTAACACTGGTAACACCTCTGGAATAACAAATGAGGGAAAAAATAGGAATGGGAGGAAAAACCTCATGACAAAATGGAGCAGCCAGAAGAGAGGAGTGAGAACATGTGAGAGAAATAGCCTTGCAGACACCAAGGTCAGTGAGGAAGGAGAGGGAGGAGGTGTTCCAGGTACTGGAGCTGAGATTCCCCTGCAGTCCTTGGTGCAAACCATTATGAGTTTCGCTGTCCCCCTGCAGCCCATGGAAGTCCCAAGACAGCAGGGATCCACCTGCAGCCTGTGGAGGACCCATCCCACTATAGCAGGTAGATGCCCAAAGGAGGCTGTGACCTCATGGAAGTTTGTGCTTGAGCAGGCTCCTGGCAGGACGTCTGGACCCATGCAGAGAGGAGTTCACCCTGGAGCAGCTTTGCTGGAAGGACTCACGACTCTGTGGAAGGGGCACATGATGGAATGGTTTGTGAAAAACTGCAGCCAGTGGGAAGACTCACACTGGGGAAATTTATGCAGGACTGTCTTCTATGGGAGGGACCCCACACTGGGGCAGGGGAAGAGAGTGAAGAGTCCTCCCCTGAGGAAGAGGGAGCAGCAAAGACAATGTGTGAGGAGCTCACTGTAATCCACTTTTCCATCCTCCTGTACCACTGGGGCAGACAAGGCAGACAAATTGGGAGTGAAGTTGAAGGAAACCCAGGAAAAAGGGAATGATGGGGGGAAGATGTTTTAAGGTATAGTTTTTGTTTTTCATCATCCTACTCTGAATTGATTGCAAATAAATTAAACAAATTTCATCACGTTAGGTCTGTTTTACCCGTGATGGCAACTGGTGAGTGGCCTCTCCCTGTCTTTAACTCCATCCATGGACCTTTCACTGTAATTTCTCCTGTCCCTCTGAGGAGGGGACTGATAGAACGGCTTTGGTGGGCACTTGATGTCCAGTCAAGATCTACCCACTACATATATCTTGATGGGTCCTCCTATGTAGGGTTTTTCATATGCTGTACTCTGATTCTACTCAGTTTTGTAATGTGGAAGTGGTTATTAAAGTACTTATACATTGTCAATTTAAGTTTTTTTAAAGACACTTGTTACTGGTTTTTTTAAAGCAATAGCTGTGGCATTACAGAGATCATCAGATGAGGAATCATTATCTGAGATAAATGCATATTTTCCCAAAAACAATAGTGGTTACTGTTGTTTTTCTTTCTCTTTACTTCATTAATGTTCTGAATTCATATTTCCTAATACTGTGAAATGAAAATGCTAACAATCAGGTCAGAATAGGAGGTCTTTTACTTACTGTTTATACAATTAAATATTCAACTGGACAAAAACTTGAGCTATGATTTGAGAAGATTCTTAACTATTTATTCTTAGTAGAGGGTTATGGCCTCTGCAAATTATGAAACTGTATCTCGTGGAAGAGGATTTATTTTCATTAGTTTCANCAAGTAACATTACATCATGCTGGCAAAGGTCTAGAGTTTGGTGAGCAGCACTCGACAGAATGGGGACCAGTGACTAGACAAAAAATGCATGTTGACAGAGCAGGAAGGCTCTGAGCAGAAGGGCAGTGTTCAGACAAAGCGTGGAGAAAGAAGTTCTATCAGTGGGTAGGCAATGAATTACTTGAGCAAGACCCAGGCTAATGCAGAGCTTTTTGGCTTAGACATGCATTTCAGGATCCTGGTGCCTTAACAAAACTATTTAAAAAATATAATTCAAATGAGTTAAATCTTAAAGCTTAAGGTCAAAGGTAAAAATTCTCTGATATCAAGGGCTAGAGAGAGTGTTTTTATTTTTCAATATCTTCTCTGATTTTTGTTTTGCTAATAAAATACTCAGAGTGGGATTCCATTATTTACTTCCTTGCCAGCCACTCTTACTTGCTTTGATGTTTTCTTCATTCATTATTTATATGATTTAATGACAAAAATTTCCCATAAAGTTGAAAGTAATGAGGACTGATTGTGGGAACTTTATTATATATTGCAGGTAAGTTTGGTCATGCACACATACAACCAGGCAAAGTTATAAGGAGTATGTGATAAATTTTATCTCTTCAAAAAATACATTACTTTTGACTTCGTACCATCTCTGCCAGCTCTATATAATCAAGCACTTGTAAAGAAATTTTTAGCTTTTCTTTTTCTTCTTGGAAAATAACTCATCATTTTTCAAGTGAGAGCTATCAGTGGCTATGCTGTTTTCATGCATTCATCTCCAAGAGTTTGCATTGGGTTTTCATGACAAGGTTTTGGTAGCAGGGGTGGCTAAGACATGGCTTCTGCGAAGAGCTGTCAGAAGTTTTGCCCCATGTCCAACAGAGTCAATGCCAGTTGGCTCCAAGGCCAAGTAACACTGGTAACACCTCTGGAATAACAAATGAGGGAAAAAATAGGAATGGGAGGAAAAACCTCATGACAAAATGGAGCAGCCAGAAGAGAGGAGTGAGAACATGTGAGAGAAATAGCCTTGCAGACACCAAGGTCAGTGAGGAAGGAGAGGGAGGAGGTGTTCCAGGTACTGGAGCTGAGATTCCCCTGCAGTCCTTGGTGCAAACCATTATGAGTTTCGCTGTCCCCCTGCAGCCCATGGAAGTCCCAAGACAGCAGGGATCCACCTGCAGCCTGTGGAGGACCCATCCCACTATAGCAGGTAGATGCCCAAAGGAGGCTGTGACCTCATGGAAGTTTGTGCTTGAGCAGGCTCCTGGCAGGACGTCTGGACCCATGCAGAGAGGAGTTCACCCTGGAGCAGCTTTGCTGGAAGGACTCACGACTCTGTGGAAGGGGCCCATGATGGAATGGTTTGTGAAAAACTGCAGCCAGTGGGAAGACTCACACTGGGGAAATTTATGCAGGACTGTCTTCTATGGGAGGGACCCCACACTGGGGCAGGGGAAGAGAGTGAAGAGTCCTCCCCTGAGGAAGAGGGAGCAGCAAAGACAATGTGTGAGGAGCTCACTGTAATCCACTTTTCCATCCTCCTGTACCACTGGGGCAGACAAGGCAGACAAATTGGGAGTGAAGTTGAAGGAAACCCAGGAAAAAGGGAATGATGGGGGGAAGATGTTTTAAGGTATAGTTTTTGTTTTTCATCATCCTACTCTGAATTGATTGCAAATAAATTAAACAAATTTCATCACGTTAGGTCTGTTTTACCCGTGATGGCAACTGGTGAGTGGCCTCTCCCTGTCTTTAACTCCATCCATGGACCTTTCACTGTAATTTCTCCTGTCCCTCTGAGGAGGGGACTGATAGAACGGCTTTGGTGGGCACTTGATGTCCAGTCAAGATCTACCCACTACATATATCTTGATGGGTCCTCCTATGTAGGGTTTTTCATATGCTGTACTCTGATTCTACTCAGTTTTGTAATGTGGAAGTGGTTATTAAAGTACTTATACATTGTCAATTTAAGTTTTTTTAAAGACACTTGTTACTGTTTTTTTTAAAGCAATAGCTGTGGCATTACAGAGATCATCAGATGAGGAATCATTATCTGAGATAAATGCATATTTTCCCAAAAACAATAGTGGTTACTGTTGTTTTTCTTTCTCTTTACTTCATTAATGTTCTGAATTCATATTTCCTAATACTGTGAAATGAAAATGCTAACAATCAGGTCAGAATAGGAGGTCTTTTACTTACTGTTTATACAATTAAATATTCAACTGGACAAAAACTTGAGCTATGATTTGAGAAGATTCTTAACTATTTATTCTTAGTAGAGGGTTATGGCCTCTGCAAATTATGAAACTGTATCTCGTGGAAGAGGATTTATTTTCATTAGTTTCAAGGCAATATCAGACATAAAACAAGGTCAGCCATAACTATGTAAGGTTTGTTTGGCTTTTTACTATTTCATATATTACTTTCCAGCTCATATTTCATCCTTTCCCTCATTTTCTTCTCTGTGCTCTCTTCTAGACCAATAAGACCCAAATATAGTACCATAACTTTTGTCCGGAGAATCACAATTCATATAAATAAAGATATCCATAGGAGTGAGGCACTAACTGAATTTTTGATCCTTCTATGGTTTGTTTGAATTTTTTTAAAGTTAATTTTTGAAACATTTTATACTACTTTTCTACTTTTTTCAAGCAGTGTCTAAAGCAATTATTAACTCACTATTTTGGTCACTGATTTGGGACAAATAATATCAATACTATTAAATACATGAATAATAATGACAGTAGTAGTAACTATAACAATAATAACGGCTGCAAGTGAGTAAAATAAGAATATTGGCAATAGTAGCAATAATACAAAATGAACATATATCTCATACGGGTTGAAAGGTTTGCAACAGGAATAAGGAAATCAGCACAGAGTCTCTTAATTTCATGAAACATCAACACAATATCTTCCAGGCTGTGTAATTTACATATGTTCTCTTTTGTTCTGTCAGGAGCATTTAAAATCTGCAATGCTATACCATTTCCCTAATGAGCACGACACTGATTATACAGGAATGGAAATGAAAGTCTCTGTCCATAAGAACTAATATTTTAGGGGGAAATAAGAAAAATAAAACAACAAGAAATATACAAAAATAGAACTAGGAAAAGAAATATGTGATGGCAAAAAACTTGCCTTGGACAGTGGGGTAAGTTCTCCGCATAAACAGTTCATGATTTTGCCTACTGACTTTTGTCAGGTCAATCATAATTTTTTACTTGTTATTATTTCTTTGCAAAGTGCAGATCTTGCATTTGTTATTGAGGCAGCAAATATCTCATTTGGAGACTTCAGAGACTTTGAAAACATAACCTGAGTTTTCTAGCCTTACTCCTTTTCATTAAAATTGTTACTGTCACATTTGTTTCCAAAGCAGTTTATTATAAATTGCTACTCTGAACATTTCCGATTCTATCTTCCTCTCAAGGACAACCAAAATCTGATTTTCATGAAGTGCTGCAGCAGATAATTTTTAGGTATTAGTCTATTCAATTCTGAAACAGAAAGAAATTTTCTGTATTCTTAACTTTTTCAATCTTTCCTCATCATGAATCACAAAAAGCAACTGAGGTAAAAGTTGTATTGAATTTCAGTGTGAGGCACAGTCCAATTATTCCTGCAAGTACGTTTTCTTGCAAGAGTGTGTCAATGAATGACTGAAAGAATGATGACACAAGGGATTGGTAATGGCATCTAAAATCTTTTCAAGCTCACAATTCCATCCCACTAGAGTTCAGTAGCAGCAAAAGTTGTTAATTATTACAGATACTTTAATTTCAAGAAAGCAGTTCTCTGACTCTACCCTTGAAGATAAATGGCCTCATCACATATAAATATTTCCCATTTTTAAGGGTAGTGTTCATAGAGGGAATGGGGTGCGCCCGTGTGCACAGTGTAGGACCCCAGACCTGTCCTAGCTCCCAGGTTCAGCTGCCTGTACCAGGTGTATGACGACTGAACATTCCAGGGACAGCTTGGGACCAGGCTGTCTCCTGAGCATTGCTTTCTGCTTCATGGGTTGGGCAGAGGACAGCAGTGTTTGTGAAAGGTCCAGTGTGCTTCCTTCTCCCGTGTGTGTGGTCCTGTGCGTCTGAGGAAGCACACAGCAGCGGACACATCGCGTACAGCTGTGGAAAGGTCTGAGCATTGCTCCCTCAAAGTCAGACGGTCAGAGGGAGGTGTGCCTTCCTACTGCCCTGGGAAGAAAGTTTCCCTTGCCAGGACAGCAGCACGCTGAAGGCTCTTATTTGGGCATCCATTGCTTGGATAGAGATGAAACAATGGAAATATAAGAAAGAGGACTTCACCACTGTCTTTTAGACTGTGCAATTCTTTATCACCTTCCTGTGTTACTCCTGCATTTTGGACGGAGCTGTATTAGCACCAAACAAGGAAGCATACTGGCCCTTCTTCACTACAAGAGGTTTATAAGGACAGTTGATCAATATTCATAAGTTTGTTTAAAACCTTTTTATTCCATTTAAAATGGCCTTTGTCTTCAGGGTCAACTTTTCCCTGAGGAAGGCTTTTAAGATATATCTGTATGTGTTTTTTCAAGCTTTTGCTGAAACAAGTAAAATAGACACAGTGCTTTTTAGCAAGGCCTCAATGTCCTTTAGAAAGGAAGGCAGCTTTAGGGGGCTAAACAATGAAGAAAAATAGAATAAATGAAAAATATGAATTTTAAATGTCAGAATAGTTTTTCCACAATTTATTATTGAGGTTTGAAAGAATATAGTAGAACAGACATAGAGATATGAGACTTGGATTGTTTTTCATGTATCACCTTTGTACTTTCCTTGTATATTTTTTAGCTCTTCAAATGCTGAAAGAAGTCTGTGTATGCACTTATCTGAGAATATATATATTTATATATATATGAAATATATATAGTATGTTCAGTGCAAAATTCTGACGGTGTACTACTCTTCAGATTCACATTTCCTACAAAAATTCCATTTGAAATTGTAGCCCTTGAGAAATTCATGGTTACTTTGTTGCTGGCTTCAACAAAGTCAAGGTTTTTATCTTCGGTATCTTGGACAAAACATTTGTTTTCAGTGGAATTTCCATCACTGATTGATATTACATCCTCACTGTCCTGATGCCCATGGAGATTTTGGGAAGGTTTG
Organism: Donacobius atricapilla; assembly: GCA_013397315.1. NCBI lineage: Eukaryota > Metazoa > Chordata > Aves > Passeriformes > Mimidae > Donacobius > Donacobius atricapilla. The sequence goes on along the minus strand of WBMY01003428.1, from coordinate 141,284 downwards.
TATGCGGTACTTGAATTTCAGATTAGGTTGTTTACAGGCTGGAATTTCAAAAACCAAAGTTTAATTAGCTCCATCTTCTCCCAGATCTTGAATCAGAAATTAAAATTATTTATTCTTTTTAGAGGAACTGCTTTTAGTAATGTGTCCTCTTCAAAAATGTTTAAAAAATACTATATTTTCTGTTTAATCTTTCTCATGCCCTGTTGCTTTAATGCAGAGGATTCTCCTATTAATTTCTGTAAAGATGTGTGATTTTTCAGCAGCTTCACTGAGTGATTTTGTGGGTTTCTTTCTGGTCTAGCAGGACAATAAATATCAAATCCAGGCCAAAGACCACCTCAATAGGTCCTGAAGATAGGTGATGCCGTTGTTTCTTTAAAGATCTTTAAATGTTTGAAGATCTAAAAAGTGGGAATGATGAGCATGGCATTTTCATTAATTTTGGGAAACAACTTCAGAAAACTACTGATGTGGGAGGTGTGATACATCACTAATCTTGCTTGAGAGGGAGGTCTATATGCTGAAAAACAATAGTAGATTTCAGTCTTCTAGTCTTTGCTATCACTACTTTTATGTGGTTTGTTATGTTGAAGTTAAAATACTGCCAGGAGCTCTATTCAATTTTATTGTGATAAAGCAAATTAATACATGTTTTTATCTGAAGTTTGATTACAGCAATGTTGAGGATTGTATTTTTTTCCTTTTTTTTTTTTTTTTAGATTTTCTCTACCAAATCCCAGAAGCTGGAATATGGGGGATGTGTGTATGATATTTCAGCACAAATTTCACAGCTGAGCTAGAGAAAGTCATGCTTCTGGGTTGAAAGAAAGTAAGATACACACAGGCATCAAAATAAGAGAGAGATGAGAGAGAAACAGACAGGAATTGGACCTTGAAGAAAAAGGATTTTGAGAGTGATTGTAGAAGGAAGTCAGAAACCAGTGTGGAACTCAGGTAATGGAATGATATCATGGGGAGAGGCCATGAAGAAAAAGCTTCTAGCTACAAAGTGTTAAGACTTAAGGGAGGCAAAGATGTGAGAGTTAAGAAAGAATAAGTCTGCAGGGGGAGAAAGGACTCAGAGACTGACCAAAGATTAACAACAGGGGAGGTGAGATGAAGCTGGACTTTGATTGTAATTGAGAAAAAGCATGACAATACTCTTTTTTCTTTTGCTTGCTCTGTCTTTTATGCTCTCTTCTCACCTGCCTCAAGCAGAATTTTGTCTTGAAATAAGAGCTTTCATGGGGTGTGTGAGCTTACATTGCTGATGTTATTTGGAAAACACTCAAACATTAGAGTGGGGAATTTCAGTGCAAGGAGATGCACTAAATATTATAATTTTCTCAACAAAGTAATATGATTAAGTAGCAGACTGAAATAGCAACCTGGAGAGTACTTCCAACTAGACAGACTTTGAAAACCCAGAACTTCAAGAGGAGGATGTAATCCTCCCTGATTTAAATCTATCTGTGTATCTCCCTGGCTTAGGTGGGGGGATAAAGGGAGAGTACAAATTTATGAGCTAATCAACAGATTTTACGTGCTTTTCTTGCAGGTAATTTAACTTGCAAAGACATGCACAGACTCCTTTGCAAAGGCAGTGGCCAGATGCTTGCCAGACTCATTTATTTGCCTGAGTGTCAAGCCTTCAACCAGGCAGTCATATACAACTACACACACTATTTCATATATCTGGCAAGAGCATGGATTGAAATCTCCCAGTTTCCATTAATCATGATATAATTCACAAACTGTTCACCACAGACATCAATCGAATTTATGTGTGCAGTGAAATTTGTAAAGGGTAAATTCATGTATCTTATTTGATTAGTCATGCTAAGTGCAATAATGTGGGATCTTTAATTTTTTTCTTCTTTGTAGACAGTTTTCATTGGTGCAAACTGACCACTATGGCCATCAGAGCCTTAGAGAAAAGAGCATGCTACTGGAAAAAGGGTAAAGTGATGATATAACAGCCTACTAGAGATTGTCTAATCTTTATATTTTAATTTATCCCATGTTGAGAAATTTGTATATTTATGTAAGCTTCACTAGTTCCAGGTAGCCAGCCTTGATTAAAGGTTTCTCTGAGAAAGATTTCTTAACAAATTATTTATATTTATATTGTATATCATCCTGTGGTTCTTTTATTTCAAAAAATTATGGTATCAGTTAATTTCTTTTTTAACTAAATTTTAAATTCAAAATTTTGTCAGTCATTTTAATGTTCTTACCTCAGAGAAAAAAGCTCAGACAGATCTGCTTTGATGCTATCTGGGTTTCTATTTCACATTGACCTATCAGCCATGCATTTGAGAGTCTAGTCTAGAGATGTTGTCAAGCCTTCAGAAAGACAAACTAGGTGTGGGGCTTTATTAACCTTCTCAGTAGGTCAGATGTAAGAGATGCAGAATATTTAAATTTATTTATAATAGCATTTGTCTGATACTTCTGAGGAAGTAAAACTGGTAACCTTTCTCCCTCATTCAATTTACTGTTTTAATAAGTTTGTAGAAATAGGTTCCCAGTGAGCAGAAACATGTAAGTGTAAAATTTCCTGAATCTTCAAAAAAGAACCTGGAAAATAAGTTATATTGTAATATATTGAATCAAACTAGATTACGCTAATCACCATAAGTGGCAATCACATCCTTACATCTTAAAAGGTATTTACTTGGATCACATCAAAGTAACAATCCTAAGTGAAGATTGATCTGTGTAACTGTGATCCCTGTACTTTTCTGCTTGTCATTCTTTAATCCTATAAGCTGTGAAGATGCAAGAAACAGATCAGCTGCCTGGTTGCATTTTACCTGGTTATACTTACTCATATGATCTTCATTTCTGCTTGGCAGCAAGTAGCCTATAATATTATCAAGGATGAGAACATTTAATAAGTAAAACCAGGAGATGCAGGCTAAGTTCTTAAAAATAGAATGACCTCTTTATTTCTCATCATACATTTCTCCCCTTCTGTTTAAATAACTTACTATCCTTCAAGTTAGAAAATTAAGTGGTCTACAGATGAATTGTGCCTCTTGAAGATACTAGAAATATATACACTTGAGACATGAGGTTATTAAAATGTTTGCATGCTACTTATTCTTCTAAAATGAGTAAAAAAAATCTACTCAAATACATTGGTGGTTTATGAAAGCCCAGATTAATTAATAAATTCTAATCATTTACTGTATATGCTAAATAGCAAAATGTAGGTTTAAATTTTTATATACTGCTTTTATTTCCTTGGTAAAACACTAGTTCCCTCAATGTTCACTGGTGGACTGTCTTGGAAGTACTAAAAGATGATAGATATATACTCCAGAGATCGTAGATTATTAAAACCATGGAAAAGGGATGAGCCTGAAGCTATGGACGTTGTTATTGCCTTTGTCTTCATGGGCCTTTGGATTCTACTTCTCTCAGTTGTACCTCTGCTGCTCCTCCTTACATCTTTGAAAGCAGCTGCCTTGTAACTTTTCATTTTCTCCTGATCTAAAATCTATTTTTCCCCCGTCTATGCTTCTCTGGTTTTTGTTTGTTTGTTTGTTTTACTTTGGGGTGGCTTTTTGTTTGTGTTTTGTTTGTTTGTGTTTTTGTTGTTGTTGCTGTTGTTGTCGTTTTGTCTTTCTCTCTGTTTGTTAACCTCTTGTACACCTTTAAGTTGGAAAAGCAAAACCTTGACATGGTATTCTCCTACACAGCTACATTCATGACTAAAGACACAAAAAGAATGAGTTTCCTCTACATTTCTGTGAACAATTAAGGTGACATATAAATTAGACTTAAATTGGCTTTGTTTTGTTGGGATTTTTCCCTTGAATTTTTGGCTTTATTCTTTAGTGGATGTCTGCACAGTCGCATTCAGACTCTGAGACTTCAGCTTAGGGAAAACTGATACAGAAGAGTTGATCTCTGGCTGAAGAAATTTCAAAAAAAATTTTAGAGAATTTTGAGGAAAGCCAAAACAAGCAATCCCCTACACATGAGGAAAAGGAGCAGTTAAAGCCAATGGTGTTACATCTATAAAATATTAGTTACTTCTTTTTTAACCAACTTCATCACCCTTAGGAGTTTTTTAATTTCTAGGCAGAAGGGTGGCAGAAAAGAAGAGGGGCAGAACAGAGGCTATATGTCTTACCTAAGTATGATATTTTTAGGATGTGAGTAGGTCTCTATCAAACGGATGAATTTCTCTTGTCATGTAGCTATTTTACAGCCATCCTTTCCACCATATGGTGTCTCAAATAAAGCATTTTATTTGTATCTACACTACTTAACCATCATGTGAAAAGTTTTGAGGGATGCCTATGTACAGCTTGCAGATGCTGCAAAGAGCCCAGAACCAGAAGCAACAGATGTATGAGGCTGTGGCTAGGGTAAGATCCTGGATTATGCAAAAGAAGTAATTCTATTCTGCCTACAGGACTATGGCAATATCTTTGAACAGCAGGACACTTACAAATGAGTGGCAATGATTATTCTAGAGCTGTCCCACCAAAGAATTGTTCTCTTATGCTGTCTTTTTCTTTATATTTAATATAGAGGGAATTAACTGTTCTCTATGTTAGAAACCACTGATGAGTCCTTATCAGTGACACTCTTGTTGCCTCTTTATCTGTGTGGGTGTGAGCACATGCTGGACACTAAAGTCTTAAAGTACAGTATCATTCGAGAAAGAATGGGATAATCATCAACAAGGAGATATTAGCAAAATGAGAGCATTTAAATTTTACATGTTAAAGAAATGGCTATCTTTGTAAAACACTTTTGTAATTCTTTCCTTTGTTAGGATAGGATCCTCATGGAAGCAACGCAGAGGCATGTGCATGATGAGAAGGTAATTTGAGACGGCAACATGGCTTAAGTAAGGGCAAATCATGCTTGACCAGACTGGTGGCCTTCTGTGAGGGAGTGACTGCAATGGTCGACAAGGGAATACAGAGTGATGTCAGCTACATGGACTTCAGTAAGGACTTTAACAGTCCCATACAACATCCTTATCTCTAAATTGGAGAGATATGGGTTTGAAAGGGGGACTGTTCTGTGGATAAGGGGATGGATGGATGGAGCAAAAGAGTTTTGATCAACAGCTCTACTGAAGTGGAGGCTAATGATGAGTGGTGTCCCCTGTCAGGGGCTGAGTCTACAGAGCTCAGTCCTGATGCTGGTGCTCTTCAGTATCTTCATCAATGACATGGACAGTGGGATCAAGTGAACCCCCAGTAAATTTGCAGATGTCACAAAACAGAGAGCAGTGCTGTTTTAAAAAACAGGTTGTGATGTCATTCAGGGAGAAATAGACTATTTTCAGAACTGGGCTCAGAGGAACCTCATGAAGTTCAACAAGTCCAAGTGTATGGTGCTACACCTGGGTCACAGCAATTCCAAATATGAGCATAGACTGGGAAATGAACTCTTTGAAAACAGTCCTGTGAAGAAGGACTTGTGGCTTCTGGTGAATGCAAAGCTGGAAGTGGGCCAGCAGTGTGCACTTGCAGCCCAGAAGGCAAAGTGTATGCTGGGTTGCATCAGAAGAGGGGTGATCAGCAAGCTGAGAGAGGTGAATCTGTCCCTCTGCTCTGGTGAGATCCCACCAGGCAGTAATATGTCCGGCTCTGGAGTCCTCAGCAAAATAAAGGTGAGGATCTGCTACTTCTTGAGGGCCACCAAGTTGGTCAGAGGGGTGCAAGTTTACCAGAGGGCTTTGCTATGAAGACAGGCCGAGACAGCAGAGAATTGCTCAGCATGGAGAAGAGAAACTCTAGAGGAATCTCATGGCAGCCTTCCAGTAATTAAAAGGGCTGATAAAAAGGAAGGACAGTAACTTTTTACACAACAGATAGTGATAGGAAAAGTAGGAACATTTTTAAATTAAAAAAGAGATTCTTTACTGTGAAGGCATTGAGGCACAGGAACAGATTGCCCAGAGAAATTCAGGATGTTCCAAACTAGGAGGTGTTCAAGGCCAGGTTGGACAGGGCCCTGAACAATCTGATTTAGGGGGTAGCATCTCTGCCTATGGCTGGAACTAGATGATCTTCAAGGTCCCTTCCAACTCAAATAATTATATGATTCTGTGTCCCATTTTTGATGAGCTCAGATTGTCACTTGCCCAATACGATGTGGTAGTCAGGGAAATCCTGTCACTGTGCAGGTGCAATGTACCTCCTCTTTCCTTCTGGGATTTTAGAGGAGTTAAGGGGGGAATGCAATCAACTAATGCCTAAATAAGAACCCTACAGACTCCTCACCCTTTTATCCTTTGTGTAATTACAACCCAAACAACACAGAGTTTAAAGGGAGAGAAACTTACTTCATAGGCATAAAGCCAGATATAGGCAAATTTAGTCTGCTGCTAGCAGAAGTGACAGATAAAATACAATTCCCAAATTTTTATGCATGTCTGGTAAAAACAAAACAAAAGACAATTTAGCTGCTTCCCAGATAAAATACACTTCCCAAATTTTTATGCATGTCTGGTAAAAACAAAACAAAAGACAATTTAGCTGCTTCCCAGACTGCAGAGCTGTCCAATCCGTTGTTAAAAACATAACTGCATCTAAAATCAATTAATATTTTTGTTTTCAGTGTGAAAAACTATTTGTTCTGGATGTTAAGTGGTTGTCAACAATAACAAGTATTTTTGCAGTTCAGCCAGAAAGCATGCATCATCTCAAAAGTGATGGCTGATGCAGCAATTGTGCTGCAGTCATGGCAATGACTGAAATAAGGCCATGTGATTCTGAAAGGCAAGCAGAAGAGAAAAATTTCCCAAAGGGCCTAATATCAGAACAAAAATACCTTAGTCAGGCAAGCTTATCTTTCAAAATTCTGACCCTAGAATATATATTGATAATGATTATTTGGATCACTTAAGCTGCCAAAACTCCAGCTATGTATAAAAACAATGATGATTTTAGAAGTCTTCTCAGTTGAAATCCTAGTTACCCACTTGACAAAACAACAACTGATGTTTTAGTCTCCATGAAGTTCCCTGACCTCAGCTGGGATTTGCTATGCTGCACAGATTCATGTCCTTAGGGCCATTTGTACAGGGTTTTGGAGGAGCCTCTGAAAATGAAGCAAATGAAAGCTTTTTCCTCCTTTCCTTTCCTTT
>WBMY01003428.1:38630-134093 GCA_013397315.1 Donacobius atricapilla | reverse complement strand
TTTCCTTTCCTTTCCTTTCCTTTCCTTTCCTTTCCTTTCCTTTCCTTTCCTTTCCTTTCCTTTCCTTTCCTTTCCTTTCCTTTCCTTTCCTTTCCTTTCCTCACACACACAACCCCCCCACACAAATTAAAATGGGAACACCCAGTATCTTAACAGATTATACTTCATTCATTTTTGTCATTATTGTTGTTAGTATTTTTTTATTTCCTTTCCCCAGATTATATTTTTCTTTTGAAATATATATAGTGGATTTAATTTATGAAATCTTTTTTAAAAGTTAGTACAGAATGGTATTTTGGGACTTCTGCTCCCAATAACTAATACTGTTAGACAGTCACCATGAAGTCTGTCTGTCTGCAATATTAATAGCTGAACAGTTCTTGTGAAGAATGGAATGCACTGTGTTGCTGGAATTGCATGAAAATGGTGTTTAGCAATATGGAAAAGGCTCTGAGACCTTGGTTGTCAATTCTGGGAGGGATGAATTTATGGGTAGAGCAATCTCTCTCTTCAAACTGACATCTGAGATCCCAGAGGCTTTCTAGGTAACACTGAGGAGTTTCTTTTTTCATGATTTTCCAGCATTATAATGCATGCTGTGTGTAAGATTATGAAAAATTTCACACTCAGAGCAATAATGGGACAAATTTGGGCTTGAAAAATGCCCACCCCTCTTTCAATATTACTGAAAAACTTTTGGATTAAGCAGTAATTTGCTTAAGAAAGCTGGAAGAGAAGCTTTTTGCAAGGAAGGGCAAAGGAGAGCAGAGTTCAAAATCAAATAGCTACATTTACTTTTATTGAAACCTCTTCTATGTGTTCAGAATGGGTAAATGAATCAATCTTGCAAAATAAGCTACAAAGTCTCCATGCAGCTAAATTAGACAGTACATAATCATTTTTATGTCTCCTTTTCATTTCACTTCTAACAGTAGCTCTCGTATCATTGCCTACAGTTCTCAAAGAAATTGCCCAAGCCTACACATTTCTCTCACACAGTATTGTGAGTTTCCTGAGTTCCCTTTCTTAAACACAACAGTCAGTCTATAGGATTTTACTATTAATTTGAATGGAAACTTTGCTTTGTCTCACTGATTTGAGATAAATTTACTATCTCAGCCCAACCAATGATTTCCCTTGAAGAGAGAATGTCCACGTAACAATCCCTTCTCTTTCCTCCACATATAATACTCTAACGTTTTAAGGGCCTTATATATTTGTCTTTGTAGAAGTATGTCCCTTAAGGAAGCTTATTATTAGCCAATTTGATTCTGAACATGTTTGGGGATGAAAAAATCATGAAGGATTGGATGGGACTCTCTAGGATCATCCATTCTAACTCTTGGCCCTGCATGGCACCATCTCCAAGAGTCACACCTGAGAGCATTGTCCAAATGGTTCTTGAACTCTGCCAGGCTGGTGCTGTGACCACTGCCCTGGGGAGCCTGTTCCAGTGCCCAACTACCATTTGGCCAAAGAACATTTTTCTAATATTCAACCTAAACCTCCCCTTGCATGACTTCAGACCATTCCCTCAAATCTTGTCACTGGGCACCACAGAAAAGAGATCAGTGTCTCTCCCTCCTTTTTCCCTCATAAAAAAGTTGTGGTCAACCTGAGGCTACCCCAGCTCAGAGCAGAGCAGGACAATCCCCTCCCTTGCCCGGCTGCCGAGGCTGTGCCTGATGCCCCCCAGGACAAGGTTGGCCCTCCTGGCTGCCAAGGCACTGCTGACTCCTGTTCAACTTGCCATCAACCAGGTCCCTTTCCATGGCACTGCTCCCAGCCCCTCATTCCTCAGTCTGTCTGTACATCCAGGGTTTTCCGATCCCAGGTGCAGAATCTGGCACTTGCCCTTGTTGAACTTCACTTGGCTGGTGATTGCCCAGACCTCTGATTTGTCTGGGTCTCTCTGCAAGGCCTCCCTGCCCTCAAGAGAACCTACAGCTCTTCCCAGTTTTGTATCATCTGGGAAGTTGCTTAGTATCCCTTCCAGTCCTACGTCCAAGTCATTTTTGAAGATGTTGAAGAGCACAGGGCTGAGGATGGAGCCCTACAGACCCCACTAGTGACAGGTCACCAGTCTGATGTCACCCCATTCACTACGACCCTTTGTGCCCAACCTGTAAGCCAGCTGCTCACCCATTGCATGATGTGTTTATCCAGCTGTGAGCTGGACATTTTATCTGGCAGGGTCCTGTGAGAGGCAGTATAAAAAGCTTTACTGAAATCCAAGAAGATTACATCAACTGGCTTCCCTTGATCAGTCAGGTGAGTTACTTTGTCATAAAAAGAAATTAGTTCTGATAAGCAGGACCTTCCTCTCATGAAGTTGTGCTGTCTGTGACCAATGACTGTGTTGTCTTTTAGGTGTTTTTCAACATCTCTCAGGATAATCTTCTCCATAACTTTGCCAGGCACTGAAGTGAGACTGATGGGCCTCTAGTTTCCAGGATCCTCCTTCTTGCTCTTCTTGACAATCAGGACAATATTTGCTAGCCTCCACTCAGCTGGGACCTCTCTGGTTTCCCAAGACTGATGAGAGATCCTCAAGAGAGGTTTTTCAATGGAAGGGTAAAAATTAATTTTAGAGGAAATTCTCAGAGTTTGCAAATCTGTCCAGCTAAGGATTTTAGCTTTTATAAATTCCCTAATTATTTAAAAGGACCAATGTTATAATGACCTTCTTCAAGTGCATAACTCTAAAAGTAACCTCTTTCAGTATTATGGCAGAATAGTAAAAAAGGTGACTCCACAGGTTCTCTAGAGAGATAACCCTGAGTATGTTCACTAGTAATTGAACTAATTAGTAGAAAACTCTTATTATTATATGAAATTCAATTAGTGTAATAAACAGCAATACATAAGCATCCCACATTTTTCAGATTAATTAAAAAAAGATTCTATTGGCACTGATTTGCCATGTATAAATAGCCGTTTTTTAGAAGCTGTTTGGTGGTGGAATAAATTATGAAAAAATATCTGCCTGTCACTTGAAGGAAATAATAAGATAACAAATAGCTGGAAAAAATGATGTGATGAGAAGAGGCTACCTTCCAGTTCAATCATTCAATCAGCCTATTTCTTTTGTTCTAGATTTTTACACCTGCCAAGCTGAAATATTACATTTTTAATATGTAATGTATTGTACAGTTACATCAGTCAGTGTTCACACTTCATATGGAAACTTTAAAACATCACATGTGGATACATAACTATGTACTACTAAAATATATTAAGATAGTCTCTTCAAAAGCATCATTCTGTGTCTGTGCAAATAAGTAAGTGAATCAATGGTTTCAGATCAGCTGTCAAATAAGTGGAAAGAATAATTTCATTTCATCATAATACAGTGCTGGCAGAGTTAGTTAATGTGGCATTTTTTCAGGGAAATAACTAGAAGTAAAAGTTTATTTTTTTATACAGAGGTATATTTTGTTAGGCTGAAAAGATTTTATTTATTTTGTATTATTTTAAAACATTTTTTATGGTGTTCATGTTGTTATTTTGTATTTACCACATTAAAAACCAACTAGTTTAGTTGACGGTTAACAGTTGGCAGTTTAGTCAAGACATTCAAGTTTTCCTCATACGCAAACTTTTTTGTTGACATTGTTGATAAAACTTTGTATCAGAGATTACTTGAATCATACCTTCCATGGACCCCAACATGGATTTATTCCAGTAAAAAAGTATTTTGTGAAAAAATACTAATAAAAACTTCCCTTCTAATGGTTGAACACCAATTACATCTGTCCCTAGTAGAATAACAGCCAGCAGAAAAACCTCCTTTATATGTTGATAAAATATCACTATAGGTTAAGTTCAAATGCTAAAGTCATCCTGCACCTAATGCTTTTGAAGTGACTTAAACCGTGATCAGGTTTTAGCTGTGGTGGCTGCAGAAGAAGTTGTGCTTTGATCTCACAGCTTTTCATTACTTGGAAGTTCACAGTGTTTAGTGTGCCTGTAGCATGGTATGAGAGAGAAAGTGCCACTCTCTCATCCAGCACATTCAAAAAGTTTTGTCTCTCATACTGAGGCAGCTCTGTTAACTTCAGTGAGATTGGAACAACTGAAAAGAGAAACCAGACTAGGAATTACCCTGTTGCACATACTTATCTTAGTTGCATATATTTATCTATGTCTGTAAAATGCATCACATAAAAATGTACTGCCTGCCCAACAGTGATATATAGTGTCAGTTTAATGCAGTGCTTTGCACTTTGCATTCCTCCCCCCAATTCCTATTAGAGGTGACCATCACTAAACTTGGATTCAAGGTAACAAGGATTTTCCTGGCAGCGATGCCTTTTCTAAGCAGACTCCATGAGTAATTGTGTGGGCATCTTTCAAGTTGCCTGTGGGTCACTCATGATTAGACTGCTGATGAGAAATCTGAGCTACCTTCCTCCCTTGCATGTCATTTCCTTTTAATTCACTTTGATTCAGGGAATGTATATATATATATATATATATATATGTAAAATCTAGCTATGAATAAAAATAAGCTCCTGTAAACCCAGTTACTGCAACTGTACAGAAAGAAACCAGCCTGTTGTAATACAGTACAGGAATATGTGTAAAACACTACAGATGTACAGGTTTCATGAAGCTTAAGCATATCCCCAGTTTTGATGTCTATACCCACACTTTTTTTAATGTATTCAGCAGGGGAAAAATGCATACACTTTTACCTTTGATTGTATGAAGGCACACATTTATTTTAGATTAATAGAATTGATATTATTTTCTTTTTGAAAAAGTCTTGCATTATAATGTAAAATCTGTAATTTGGAAAGGTCATAATCCTATATTTGGAATCACTGAAATGTTAGTGGATAAAGCTCATTTTTCATCCTCAAAGTTTTCATTTGTTGCTTTCAATAATAATATTTATATTTCCATTCCGGTGGGAAAAAAAGAAATTTTTGTCTCTTTCAGTAAAACGGACAGAGATAGGAAGCCAGATAATTGCTGTGTGTTTGTACCTAACAAAGAGGGACAATTGCAAAATGTAATCTTTTCGAACTAAAACTGACTTTAGTTGTGAAGAATACTGATTTCAGGTGGAAGATGCAGGATAATTTCTACATTTGCTTTTTGACACCACCAGTTTTCAGAACAGAACACAGTGCTGTTTGTAAAAAGGAAAGGTCTCTGCCTGGAGCTCACAGGGGTTTTGAGTGAGCTTAGTAGCTATTGACGTGTGGTTTATAAATACTAAACTGCTTTAAAAGAGCGTACCAATGTCAACTCTGCTGTCTGTGGTGTCTCATGGCTTTAACAGGGATTCACTGCACTCATCTCAATGTTCTGATGATCAGGAGTATGGAGCATCTGAGGAAAGACATGTGAAGACAGGGTAAGGATGGTAGAGTTTCTAGCTAATTATGAAGGAAATTAAAAGTAAACTTAGAATGCGTATACAACTTGTAGCCTTGAGTCAAACACAGCACCCATGAAGTGAGCGACAGTTTTAAAACTGGATCCTGTTTGTAAAATTTCACCCCTAATTTCACACTGAAGCACCTAGGAATATAGAATTCAGTGTTTCAGCTTTTCATTTTAATATTGAAGGTTGTTGGCAGCCCCTCTTAGGTGCACAGAGTTCCAGTGTTTCCATTTGTTCTGGTATATCAATTGGATTAAATCAGAAAGCAGCACTAAAAGCATGATATTTTAGGTGACTGTTCTGTAATAACCACATCTGAGTGAGCTATATGCTTGCTATCATCTATCTTCAATAGTTGGTTTTGTGTTTTTTCAGTACTTAAAAATGTAATATTTTATTCATTGGAAATCTGCAATCTGGCAATTACCCAGGACAGGAGGAGCTATTGTTTTATGAACCTTACAACTTTGCGCAACATATGTTTGAAAATCAAGAAGGAATAACATATGTCGAGGGATTCTGCATTGTAAAAAAGTCTTATGAAAGGGAAAAGATTACAATGACACAGAATCAGAAAGTGTATTAAAATGAAAGGGATCCCATTAATATTCAGTCAATAACTCTTGTCACTGTTGATGTGTACTAAGAGCTCCTGAGTACTGAGCAGTATGGGTGAGGTGTGGAAATACAGTACATTTCTACGCCCTTCAGACTGTTTGGCACAAAAAATATACATTAAAATATAAGAGGCTGTTTTCAAGTACATAGTACATTGCAATCCATGTTTGTTTTAAACTTGTGTTGCGCAGGATAGGCATATTATTATTACAGACCTCTGTTCACTATTCAATTTTTTTTCCAAAGCAGGCTTAATACTCATTTTTGACTTTTTTAGCAGCTCTTGACAATAAAGGGCACTACTCAACATCAAATGTACATCTTAGGTCAGAGATAAAAGGTCAAAAATATATGGCAATGTCCACTGAATGAAGATTAAAATTGTAGCGGGCCTAGTTATCTGTCCCTATGCTAAGCTTCTTCATTTCAAGATAAGCAGAATTTAATGGGAACCCTCTACTCCTATTTTATAAAAAATATATAACACAGGGTTTCATTTAGTTTCAATAGTATTGTTATGTCTTGCCATGTCTGTAAAATTGTATGATACAGCTGTTATACTGAATAAATTTCATCTTAGACAATTAAATTATTTTTAAAACATTGTTCTTCATACATAAGAACAGAGTGTTAGCTATTTAATGAACCATGTGAGGATTTGAAATTTCTACTTCTGTAAAAATTATGCCTTGCAGTTGCCGATCTGAAAGAAGAGGAAAAAATAGATACAAGAGTAAAGGCTATGCCGTTGGCTGAAATATTCCTAAGAGTAGCTACTTCTGCTTAATTGAGAAGGAAAGAAAAAAAAAAAAAATCAGCTGAAGGAGAGACATTTCATGTGCAAGACATGACTCTGAAAGTAATTTACAGACATTTACCTTTCATGACTTTTACTGACATCTCTGAGTGCCAGGGAATGTAATTCTACAGTACACTCCAGTACAGAAATGTAAACACCAGTTTAGAAAGAACACAAGTTAACAGCATCAAATTATTCATCTTTTGAAAGGCATCTCTAGTAAATATTCTGTAAACATAAGTCTTGATATTAACATTTCCACTCTCACCAATACTATATGGAAGGTGTTCCATCTTGTTTCAACATATAAGAGTCTGGTGGGGGCAGTAGGTCCACACATATACATGTTTTATATAATCCTTTTACCTGAAGCAACATGCAAGTGTTTTTTACAATAAACATATACTGTTAGATGTCTCACAATAAAATAAAGCCAAATAAGCACATAAGTATAAATTCTAAATGAAATAAATATTTTTTCTCAGTGTTAAATCACTAAAAATGGTGGTATCACAAAGTACATGTCCTGAAAAATTTCACGGTGAAGTTTTTTTAATTTATGCATTGTATTTAAAAATTTGATCTGATGAAAAAAAAACATTTGAAAAAGATTTGAATTGGATCTGTTTGTCCTGTGTAGCAATAGCCTAAAAATTTTTAGTAAAGTAACTTTTTTTAAGAACAAGTTAAATATTTGAGGTAGTAGAATTTGTTATGTAAACACAAGCACATATTAAGTGCTACTTGATCTGAAATGAACAAATAGTATACAACAATACTTGTTTCTGTTCTCCATTATTTGCACCAGCTTACACTGAGTGAAATCTTCAATGTAATTTCCTAGAAACAAATAAAAGCACGTTCTGTAACACAAAGTTATTGAACATATAAAGTGACAATGAAAATAAGAAAAAATGAACCCCATGTACTCAGTAACAAAAAAAAAATCACATAAATTATATGTCCATTTTTAACAATTTTGTATTTTCTGTAGACATTGAATAGTGGGATTTTCATGGTTAATTTATAATACCTGCCAGGATATCAATACTGGGCAAGATGGCTGGTACTGAAGAGATGATGATTATAAATGTATGAAATTCAATACTAAATGCAATACAAAAAATGATTGATTCTGAATTTTGCCATCACCTGCTATGCTCTGCATAGCCTCTGGCTTTCTAAACCCATTTGGCAGAGCTGTGTTACTTTTTACTATAGTGACATTAAAAGAATAAACTGAGGAAACTTTCCCCTTCTGTCCCTAAAGCTGTTTTGTTTGGGTTTTTTTTTCTCTTTCAAAGCAAAAGACCAGAGCATAATTTTTGGGCTTAAGTAGTAGTGGTGTCTATGCTGGGACTATCTCCTTTTATATCCCAAATGTTGACAGGAAATGGAAAGGGAATTTCAACACCAACAGCGGCAATGTGTGAGGCAGCCTCCAACACAGGATAGAGGCCTCCAGCAAGAACTGCAGCCCCTCTATGAGATCAGATAACCTGCAGAGAAAGAGGCAGACTGAAAACACAGAGCTCAAATTATACCTCTCTTTCAAACAACACTTTTATTAGTACTACAATACTTTCTAGTATGGAGGTGGTTATTCTGATTCTAATAATGTGTGAGGCTTAGAAAGTGTTGCTCATCAAATATATGTATGTTTTCAGATTGTCAACTAAAGCATGTACTTATTAAGGGACAGATAAGAAATACTTATGCATATATGTTAGTATGTGTTTATTTAAAAAATCTTTTGTTTTATTCACCTAGTTGCAAGAACATTTTCAAACTCAATGGGTACAAACTCCTGACCACATGTAGATGCTACCTATGAGATTTACCAATAATTTCTCAAATACATTCTTGTCTGACTCACCTGTATGACATGATATCACAGGACATCAGCAATACCTCTGGTCTGAATCTGTAGAGTGGCATGGATTTTGTATAGTCAAATCACCACGCAAAACTCTAGCCAACTGTGGAAGAAGTCACCACTCAAATTGAGGCAACCAGGTTGCCACACAGAGCCCACTGGGTGGAGACTACCTGAATCAGGAGTAAAACGGATAAAAAGATTGTATTTTCTCACACAATTGCATATAAAAAGCTAAAGAGAAAAGCATATACCTGCTTACACATTTCTCTTCCACATGAAGGACCCTTCAGTATGAATTTTGGCTTGGAGCTAATGTATAATCCCAGTCAATTGTACAGTTATATCTTCTTGTAGATGAGCTGACAAAGAATGAAGCTATAACAGCTAAACAGGCTTGTTTTTGTTGTTGCTGCCCAATGTGGCACCAGCAATTATACAGTGCTGATTGACTTCAGCCACGGAGCAAAGAAAACCTCTCTCACTCTTCTCAGCTCTCACTGAGGACTAAAATGCAGGAAAGTGACTCCCGCATCTGAATAGGGAGCTGGTTGTTTAGAACCCAAGTAAAAAAATGTGGAGAAAAATCAAAGACTTAGAAACACTTTCACTCTGAATTTAAAATTCACACCCCTAAATAAAGCTGTCTCAGAAAACTTTCTTGCTTGAATTAACCCATTTACAATGTTTGAGTTCTACAAGTTTTTGTTTAACTCAGATTGTTTACTCAGCCTACTGTGAATCCTCTAACTCTTCTGCAGAAAATTCAGAAGTATGTTATTTCAGGGAAAAATGAAACCCGTAAATCACGCATCTCCTTTCAAGACAATACAGAAGTAAGCTGGAAACAGAGTTTCACTCATGATCTACAAACATACAGCACAAATGCTAGTGAACTGATGCTTTTTGAAAGATGCACAGCTTGCTCTGGGCATAAGTGTTAGCTCTGAAACTTCCCTGAACTATCATTACCCTGTGAACATCCACTGTGGTCACCACAGAAACTCCCAAATGACAAGTGATTTCCCTGGAACTGGCTACCCTGGTTATTATCAATTTTGCTACTGGTAAACAAGAAAAGATGCTATTAGTGAGCATATTGACAGAAAAGTGAAGAACAATTAGGATGAATGAATATAACTCAATATATTAAGCTGTATCCCTAGAAGAAGCAGATAAATTACATCTGAAAAGAGCAAGAGGGAAAAAAATTACCATTGTGGAGCCAAAATTCTTCCAAAACTTTGATCTTCTAAGAAGATGTGCTACCCATTGGACCAGCAGAGGACTTGAGGAAGCCTGTGATGATATCTCTAGGGGAAACAAATCTCTCAACAGACTACAGATAGGAACTAGAAGTACCCAACAGACACATGCCTAATGCCCCTGGGATGGATTTTCTTACCTTTAGGAAGAAGCTGTGTTGACCTTCCAAGCAATGATGGATTTTACCTATCTTAGATAGTTATGAAGGGCTGCCTCTGAGCCCATGCTACAAAATCTTGCTACCTAAATGTAATATGTACGCTAGTGTACATTGCACATGTGGAGGCAATTTATATGAATGCAGCAACATACTAATTCATGCAGAGCCAATTTATTGAATGATGAGTAATTTAGATCCTTAGGAGTCTGATCTTTATACTTATTACACGGCTGTAAAAAGCTTTAGCTCCTCAAAGTCCATTTCCAGGAGGTTATACACAGTACTATATTACTAGAGAAAAATAATAAAGAAATAGAAAATAAACAACCCTTACCTCATCTCAAGGAAAAAAAAAATGTGATTATGCTAAAACAGCTTTTTTTTAGGGGGGGGGTATATCTCCCAGTAGTAGGCATTATGAATGTCAATTTGAACACCATTTCCAAAAGCATAAAATTCCCTCAATACAAAGGCACAATATCCTGATAAATAAACATCACAAAAAAAAAAAAATGAAATTAAAATGATAAAGCTGAGTCTAGGGAGCTTCAGATGATTTATACCAGGTAAAGGTCTTGTTCACATAATTGAAGCATTCACCATCAGACCAAAGTATATTTTTTTCAGGTGGAATTCAAGCTATTTTTCCTCAAAATACCTCAACTGCAACGTCACCTCCAACAACAATTCTACAAATTTTTTTGCCTAAGGATGGCCTTTGCAATTGGTGAACAAACCCAGCTTCTTCCAGAAAGATTCTTTGCTTCTGTTTAAATGTCAAAAGTAGCCTACAAAACCAAACAGTTGCCAAACCCAGACTGTGTGAATGTCACAGGGATGCATGTTACATACTTGCTATTTACTCATTTTTTATGCATGTCAAATTCTGTCAGATTCACCTTAAAGAAATGCTGTATTTCAGAAGCAGCTACCTGCAGCCTACAGTAAAATAATATTTATGGTCTGCATGGGTCAGTTGTTACCAAAGTTTCCCACCATTAGGAGGAATAAAGGCACTTTGCACACCTGTTTCTTACGCTTTAACACATCTGAGTTTCTACTATCAGAAAAAGGCCTTATTAAAGTATTTCAGACACATTCATTCAAATTACTATTTCCCTTACTTCTACATAAAGTTAACATGAGTGATTTTTTGTGGTGTCTTTACTATAGCCATTTTTTTTTTTTTTGTCATGGAAAGATCTCTTGGACAGTTAACCTCAAATTTCTAAAGATCAAATTATTATATCCAGTCATATCAGAGGGCTTGTTATGCCACTATGTTTCACATATGAGCTTTTAAGAATTGAAGTAAAATTTACAGATGGAAACCCATGGTTATATCATGTAAGTCCAAACCTGATCGTCATGTGTCTACATGAAGCCTGATAAAATCACAACTCCTCAGGGAGTAGAAAAGGAGTATAAATAAGTTGGTTCCCATTTATAATCATACCACTCTTGTTATAATTCTACACAGTGAAATAAGAAAATATCATATTCTCTCAAGAGATTATTTTTTGAATGTGTGTATCTTTAGTTTCTCCTCTTTTGGGGTTTGTAAATTATTGCTTTAACTCATAAATCAAAATCTGTTGGCATCAACAAAAACGCCAAATCCTCAATCACTCAAATACTTGTACTACCTTTAGGTGGCCAGGTCTTTGAGGTATGGGCTAGAGAGGTGGACCTTCATAATAATCTAAGATAGATAAAGTCTACCATTAGGTGGACGGGCAGCACAGCTTTCAGTGATTGCCCACTGAGAGGACCAAAACCAATGGATTCTCACTGTAATACAGGAAGTTCCATCTGAACATCGGGAAACATTTTTCACTGTGAAAAAAAGTAACTTAGGTCAAGTTGACTGAGCATTGACACAGACTGTCCACGGAGGCTGTGAAGTCTCTCTCCTTGGATATGTTCAAAAGCCTTCTTCAACCAGAAACTCTTTAACTGATTTTTTTTTTTTTTCAACCACTCATGTTCTCCAAAACTCAGCAAGCACACTGACTTTGCAGTCAGTGGTTTCACCATGGTATTCATGGTGGTAAGGGAGATATCACCAGAAGTTGTCAACATCTGAAGTCCCTTGGTTGGAAGCAACATGGTGCTCATGTTGATGATTTTCTCTTCCGCATTTCAATTTTTAATTCTTTTTCCTCATGTAGAGTCTTTCGCAACTTTCCTTTCTTCAATGACCTGAAGCTCCAGACTGCATCCATGTTTACTTTGTGTGGTGCCTTTTACATATGTCAGATAATGTTTCATTATGGCTTTTGTTACCCCTAAAACCAGTTTGTCCAGCTCTAGACTCTATTTTTTGAGTGACCATTTTTGAGCTGGTTATGGATGTGGGGTCTCCAGTGCTGGGGAAACTCAGTTAGCTTTGGCAGCTCAAAATCGGTAAGGCTGTTGGAGCTGCATTCCCCCCCCTCCTCATCAACAGCCCCAGCAATAGTGAGACTGAGTGGGATGAGCCTGGGCAGAGCGTTCCTCAGGAGTGTGTAATTCGAATTCCTGCCTCCCTGTGTCCCTATGATCCTCTGATCCTGTGGAGGTAGGCCTTTAACAGGATGATGACTTGTGTGGTGGGCCTTGAAGGAACTAGACCAAAATTTGAGCTCGCCCATCCACTGTTGTCACTGTCCTCTTTAGTGGGTGCAGATGAGCTTTTACTACACAATCTCACCGTCTTGTGACCCATTCCTTATCACCACACAGTTGCACTGTCTGTGATACATCCTGTGCCTCTGATTCTGAAAACATCTACTGTCCATCCAGCCAGAAATATCGTTTTCTACCTGGAAAACCTGCTTGTTATTTGTCTATCAAACTATAGTACCGCTCAAATATAAACAACAGTGAACCATAATTATGTGGATACCTGCTCCATAGTTAGAGAGATGCTTCCACAGTCAAATCAATTAAGACCTGGAGAAAGGTCAAGAGAAGAATGCTTCAGAACAGACTTGACAAGCCTTCTTCCTGAGCTTGGGCAAACTCAAGACAAAGTTTATTGCCTGTTACTGACACTGGCAATCTGTATTATGAGGCTACATGGTTGCACTTCATCACAGCAAAGCACTCAGGAATAAGGGGTCCAGTCATCCAGAACACATCTTTCAGTCCACGTCGCTTAGTAACAGCCCTTTGGATATGCGCTCTGGAAAAATTTCTAACTGAGTAATCAACCATTCATGATACTCCAACCTAGGGACTCTCAGAGCATTGTTTTGTGATATACAAAGAATTTCTGAAATCCCCTGGATGTTGACTTTCCCTCCTATATCCTCATGCTTTATAAACTTCTCCATGCACTGTAAAGGCCATATTCCCTGCTGCACTATGGCCTTTGAAAAACAGATCCACCTGGATTACTCTACTTGTACATAACCTGACGAATGTTACTCAGCACCTGATTCACGTATTTGTGTCTTCATCAGTGCAGTGCTGTAGTTAATGGCAGCAAATTCAGAATATATGAATACCAAGGAAATCCAAAGAATTTCACTATAAAGGTGTAAATCTCCTGTACTAGAGCTAAATGACATGTCTTTATCAGAGAGTCATCTGTTTTTACCTACCCATGTAGGCAGATGTGGGTCTGTGGACACACAGCACTAGAATGTTTCTTTCTTCCAAATTACCTTTCAAAGTGAGCTGCCGAAGGATCCTGTCCATATCTGGGCAATAGATGGAATAACTGGGCATTTATAAATCACAGTTTATTGCCAGCATGCCTTGTAAAAGCCCTGTGTTTTCATCAAGCTGCCTGAAGAAATGTTAGCAACTGCAGTCCTGGTCTCTGGGCAGCAAGAGGGATAGAAACTACGATTTTTTTTTTGATGTTCAATGACCCACATATTGAAAGACCAGGAAACAATACTGCTAATTGCCAGTAAGGTCCCATCTACCAATTCCTTTCCTCACTTTTTTTAGGATTTTTCTTCTCAAATAGTACTGATGGATGATTTAAAATATTAGACAGAAAAGTACATGGCTTGTGGGAATTTGTAAAATACCTTCCTACTTGTTAAGAACATCTTTAAGAAAAAACTCTAACAGCAGACTTTTCTGAACAGAGTTTTCCAGAGCTGGAAGAAGGATTGCAATCCTAACTCTTCAGTTATATAATATGGGCAGAAAAATATGGAAAAAAGATCTTTATATAGGAGTTGATATTGCCACAAGAACTCCAACTGGAAATTTGCATTTGCAAAATTTTTTGTCAGTTAATAAGCCTTCTCAAAAGACGCTCTGATTATTAACTTAAAAAATATTTGAACAAGTAGAAATAACACAATATCCTATAGAATATTATGAACTAAGTGGAAATTCAATGTTTATAAATAATGTCAGTGGTTTTGATTGTTTTAAATGTCTAGATCTGAACCTTAGAGTAGACTTGCTATTTTGTCTGTCACAGGACTATAAGAAATTGACATGTAAGAAGGCCTATTTAACTTTTTATAAATAATTTTAGAATAGTTTTAAAAGCAAATTAAAATAGAGACCGTTTTTCCTCTTTAAATAAGAGGTACAACAAGACATTTTCATCTGATTTTGTCAAGCTACATTAAATTATGTCACATCACACAATATGTTTAACCTAATGTAATACAATAAAACTGAAATTCTGCATCAAAATTTAAAGGAGTAATTTAAAACAAAATTTAAAAGAAATGAAAGAAAATAAGAAATATAGCACTTAGATTTCCTTAATCTAACCACATCTCTGCTGTCTTGCCACAGACAGATGCCCCTATATTCTCAGAATAGGTAGCAGGTACTTCATACCCCAATGGTTACAAATAATATTGAAGAAAAAAAACCCCAACATACAAAAAAGCCCCAAACACCAACTGCACCCCCACACTCATCCTTATGATTCTATTGAAATGCCACTTACTTTTTTCTTGTAATGAGTCTTGACAAGAAGATGTTCATGCTGTGTGACTTTAAAAATGCCCTTTTCTGGCAGACAGTTTTCCTGCCAGTGCTACTCTTTCCTGGCTTTAAACAACAGGAACAGGGGCCAATTTAAAGTCCAGGGATTAACTAATTGAGATGCACAGACTCCCCATGAAGCAATTGTTCGCTTGGATGGACATACTGTCTTCATTATTCCATAGATTTTGAAGAATTTAGGTATTAAACGACTGAGCTACATTCTTTGCACTGTCAGTAACACAAGTGATGTGATTGTCCAAAAAAAAGAAATCACATTTCTGTTTCAGAATGCATAGTGGGATATTCCAGCCCACACAGATGGGAATGCACAAAACATACGTATATACTAAGATTAAATTATATCCTGTGGAGATGAGTTGGACAGATTTAAAAGAAAGAGAAGTTTTCAATAGCCTTTGAACAGGATACTCTGAAGATGTGAATATATGCTTTATTCATCTTGTTCAAAATATGGAGATTAATTCTCTGCTTCCTTTGAAGAATTTTCATATTTCATACCCTTGTTCAAATTATTGGGTAACCTTGGTACTTCTCCCCCAAGCAGTTTGCTTAAGTGTGCTAGAAATTCGTGCAACCTTTCAAATAGATTGCATACAATTTTTTTTTCTTTTCTAAACAATGGGAAAGCAATAGAAGGCTAAAGAATAAAGGAAAGCAAAATAAAAATAAAGATAACCTCTTGTGCTTTAAAATCTATGGAATTATTATCTGAAATTCATTTGGAAAAAAGAGGAAAAAAATATTGTTCTATATTTTAAAATTACTGATCAGTCAATGATTTCAATTTTCCCCCCTGGGTTCCTGCTAGCAAAATAAATTCATTTTATAAATTAAGGATCTGGCAACTGGTATCTCAAATTTTTGAAACTGTAACCTGCTTCCAAATGAAGGCCAGAACGAAACCCAAAAGACTGAAATATTAAAGATAGAGCATCATTATCTTGGTTATTTAGAGGGTAAACTTTCTTAAACTAAAACTGTAGCAATGGGAATGTTTTAGGAGGAATAAAATCAACCCCCTATAATTTAAGCCTCAGATGTGTTAATCAAATTTATATCTCAATCTGTTTTCTAATCTAGCCATGTCTTCCATGCACAGTGCTTCCTCATGGACATAGATTTAGACTGATCTGGAGAAGTGCCTTAGATGGAAGAGTCCTTGACAGTTTAGCATTCTTAATTTGTGTTGTTGGATGAGCACAGATAAAATCATGGAAAGTATGAATTTCACAAGCATGTCCTAAATCCAGCTTTTCCAAAAGACTGTAAGAAACCTTTGAATTCCACTTACATCCCTTCAAGAAATGATATGAAATCTTTCAGGAACCTACAGGTGTCTATTTCTTATAGAACAGAAATTTTCCAGAGTTTAATATACTGTTGGGATTATATTTCAATCTATCTTTTCACATATAAAAATAGGATGGACACTTGAGACTAAGTCAAATAGGGAAAAAAAATCATTACAATATAAAGATATTTTTATTGGACAAACAGCACAATTTCCAGTGACTACTATGTTAGACTGTACAGACACTTTAGTTAAACAGAAGGAGAGAAGGAGAAACAGACATGCAGGCAGATGATTTGATAACTCTGCCAACTGCTTACTCACTTCTTTTAATAACACCTAAAAGTAACAATCTGCTGTCTAGCTAACAGTATCCAATTTCATTCTGTAATTTTCTCTGTGGGTTTGTTACATCATATTCAAATACTTGAACATAAATCTGTGGTCCTGATGACCTGTGTTTGATTAAAAAAAAAAAGCTGTGCTGATATGCTCAGATAGATCCTAGTATACTCTTTACAGAATCAGAGAACACAGAGCTGTACTATTAGAGCAGTACAAATAAACTAGCTTTACTGACAAAGTTTGAGTCACATTATATTGGTTCATCACATTGTTACAATGTGTTGGTTTTGATATCAGTATCACAGAATGGCTGATGTTGGAAGGGACCTCTGGAGGTTGCCGGGTCCAGGCACCCTGCCCAAGCAGGGCCACATAGATCAGGCTGCCCAGAGCAGTGTCCAGATGGGCTTTGGAACATGTCCGAGGAAGGAGACTCCACAGACTCCTGGGGCAATCTGTACCAGTGCTCAGCCACCCTGATCTCAATTAATTTTTTTCACAGTGAAAGGTGTTCCCTGATGTTCAGGTGGAACTTCCTGCATTTCAGTGAGAGTCCATTGCCTCTGGTCCTCTTACTGGGGATCACTGAAGAAATCCTGGATCTATCTTCTTCACACCATCCCTTCAAGCACTTAGGCACCTTGAAAAGATTACCCCTGAGCCTTCTTTTCTTCAGGTTAAAGAGTCCCAGCTTCTCTCAGTCTTTCTTCATATGTCAGGTACTCCAGCCCCTTTATGGGTTTTTGTGGCCCTTTGCTCTCCTTTCTCCTGTATGTCTATGCTTCTCTTGGACTAAGGAGCTCAGAACTGGACATATGTGTGGCCTCAGCAACGCTGAGTAGAGAATGTGCATAGGCATGATGTCATGGTATGAATTACATACCCCAGCTTCATTAAAACACCAGCATTATGGGACAGAATACATCCTTGCATCATTTCAAACACTCAGAATGAAGATAAAACTTCCATGTGGGTGCCACGATGCATCCATGCATACACATGTATTCCTGTTATTGAATGTCTGCTTCCAGTGAACCACTTAGTGACCACAATACTCCCATATAATTTCAGTTAAGATAAATGGTGAAAGGTTAAGGTATGGGATTAATATGCTGTTCATAAAAATCAGCTCTCAGTTATGAAACAAAAGCTTTTAAATCTCCATTATGCCTCCGTGGAGGCAAAGGTTGAAAGCTAAGCTTTAATCTACTCAGAACAAAAGTAATCCACACAAGAAAGTTAAACATTAGGATTACTTTTACTGCAGGGACATCTTAAAAACCCCCACCAAAACCCAATCAAACACCAAAATTCCAAAGAATTCAAGCAAAGGTGCTAAATACATTGCTAAACAAACATATTTTTAAACAGCTTAAATAGCTCAAATACTTATTGAATTCTATAAAGGAAGTGAAGGTGATATTTTTTCTCTTCTCTTGAGACAATTATTTCTTGCTGGTGTTCTCTCCCACTAGAATACATGCACACAAGTGTTAATATATTTGTTCAAGGTTTCAAGGGTTTCAGGAAGGGTGTGGTATATATAAAAAAACCCTCTAGTTTGGAAGCTAGCAATTTTTATTCACTAAGTGTCTAAATTTCATGTATGGTCAGTAAATAGAGCCACCAATCAGAGTGAGATTAATCTAAAATCAGTGCAGAAGTGCTGTACTTCGCAATCATTTCTAGAGGTTCTTATTTTGTGTAGAAGTCTTCATAAAGTATTAAGTGCTTAATTTTTAGATCCTAGCAAGATTTTTGAGATGATACAAGTTAAGTAACATTAATTTCATTATTACTTTCTGCTTAGATGTATCTTGCTTGTTACGAGTATCCTTATGTAGAATGACAGAACTGGAAGAAATCTCAAAAGCTACAGCATCCCTTCTTTTTTTTCCAAACCCCTTTTGTTAGCAAGTTCCAAGCACTCCAAGTAATTCAACGTATTTCGTTACTTTAGAATCTGATCAAAAGCCTAAAGTCAGTTGAAAGCATACTGATAATATTTCCTCTATTATCCTCATTGCTTTTTCTCTTATTTGGGATACCAAAGACTGGGAAAAAAAATTCTTATCTAAAACTACTGTTTCAGTTCTTCTCCAACAAATAACTTGAAAAATGATAAAATATATGAGCTGGGTTTCTTTCCCATTTAGATTTTCTTTTTAAGATGAACATAGTATACCCACATTGACAGTGATAAAATGTAATGGAATACTTTCTTTGCTATGATAAATAGAGACTCAAAAATACCCTTCTAGATCAGAATTTTTTCACTGACACTGTAGAATTTACTTATTTACTGATTAGAGGCATTTTAAGCTATCCATACATACTTAAGTGGATAATGGCCTGAATGGTGTGCTGTAGTTAAAACATTGGTTTATCAGCTCCAAAATATTTTTCATTAACAATCCTTTTATGTTATCTACTGTTTTGTTCTCTCATTTGAACCAAAACCTTCTTAAATAAGGCAGTATTTTCACTGCTGAAACAGAGTCACAGTTATGGAGGAGAAATATATTTGGACTTCATTATTTCTCCATATAAATTTGGAAGAGAAAATCCAAGGCATTTTGGCTTGATTTGAAACTTGGATGTTCACTTGATAAAACGTTCATAGCACTCCTGCTGAAATCAAGCTATACTCCTGAGCCTAGTAGCAGATCTGTCCTTATGTTATATTTCCTAAGCTATTGGTAGCACAGGACTTTGTTAATAGATGAGAAGGTGAATTTCTTTGCTTTGTTAAGTTTTTGTTCATAAAAGTCTGTTAAGGTTGAGGAAGGCTTTCATCTTTCTTAGAGATAGACAATATGAGTCATGGATTATTAGACTGAAATACAGTAATAAAAAGTTGATAGTAGTTTCTCTAAGCCACAAGAAAATAAGGCATGAAATAAGATTAAATATTCTGAAATACCTAAATTACTTAGAAACCTAAAATCTGTGTTTTGATGTATGTTATTATCTTGGATTCTATATAGATCTGGAAAACAAGAATTCTCACTTCTTGCCATTGCTCTCTGAATAGTCATTCTGGGTTCCCTGAAAGGGACTCATCTCATCTTCCTTAAACATCCACACTGAATCTGAATTAATAAACCAGAGCTCTCTTTATAGTTGGTAGAGAATAATAGGCACTCTCAGGGCGCAGTTCATCTGACCTACTTCAGATGCCTATTTTAGGATAAGAAGAATCGTGACCTAGAAGTGCCTGTTTCTCTTCTTTGACTTCTAGGGAGCCTGAAGTGATTAGCTCAGGTGCAGACAGTCTTAATGTGTATGTTTAGCCAAATTAATTCCTCCTTTTTCTATGATTTATATCTTTGGGAATTTTATGTACCAAAGTACTTATCCATACTTATCTGACTTTTCTTCATGAAAAAATATCTTTGCAAAAACATTTCTTGCATTACCACTCATTTTAATGCTCAAGTTTTCACCTTATTACCAGAAATATAATTAACTTGCAAAGGGATAAAATACGGTAATATAATTCTATATTTAGTCAAGTGAACAAACCCCTTAAAATAAAATGTAAGTTATTGGAACTCAAAGACAACATGACATTATAAGTTACAATTAATACAGACAGACAAAACACTCAGCTGCAGGTATTCCTGGAGGAAATAATGAAGGATTATCTCTCTTTCACCTAACTCCCCATGATCTTTCTTAGCTCTGGTTCCCAAAAGTCACATACCAAAATCTATATTAAGAGATTAAATCCCATTTAAAAAAAACCCGAAACAGCAGGGAAGAATGTACCTATCTTGAGGGGAGCTCTACTTGAATATTTTTACTCATCAACTGATAGATTGGAGTTTCGGTTGCCTCTTGCCCTGACTGACAGCAGGAAGGGCCATCTGTGATGCCCTTTCACTTCAGGCTGCAGCTGTTCCTAGGAAGCTCTGGGAAAAAAAAGCCAGAACAAGAAGGTGAACATGGTTATATTGAAGTATTAAAGATAACTTAGTAGTTTTTCTTATGTCTTTCCTCATACACTCATTGTTTATTTTCCATTGGTCCAGCCAGTGTTTTAAAGCTATTTACATATAATATGAGGGAAGTGAGACAACAATGAATTTCTGAGGCAGGATATACTACCTGTGTCAAGCAGAACTTTCAATCAATTAATGTGGCAGCTTTTGCAACTAGCTAACAGGAAGATCTCTGACAAGACTTTGTGTATGGGATTTTAAAGTTACTAAACATCACTACTTAGTCAATATCTAAGTTCAAAGTAAGCATTAATGAAAAAAGCTAAGCAGACCTAGAAAACTTGCAAAATTTAGGAAGTGAATCAGAGAGTTCAAAAAATTATAGCCTGCTTTTCTGAGTTTTTGTAATTCAAATTATTTTTATAGTTCTATTATTTAGTTAATTATTTATTTTAAAGATCACTTCTGTTTCATTTTTGTGGATTTTTCTCCCTCCTTCCATTTCAAGTATCTTTCCCTCTGTTCAGATCCACCTGCTTATTAGAATGACATTTTTATGCTTGTCTGTTTCACTCTTTGGTGAAAGAGACTCTTTGACTCTTGATTTTGTATTGAATGAGATCTGGGCACAGGACAATCTTTTCTACCCTGCCCTAGTTTCCATGGAAAAAAAAAGCATGGTGGAAGCCACAGCACTCTTCAAAGAGTTTGGTCTATAACTCAGAATTTCCTGTTTCAGCAATGTGTGTGAGTAGCTAACAAACAGAACAAGCACAGAACAATTTGTACATCCTTCCAAGAATCTTTTTTTTTTCCTTTTTGAAATTTTGTCTATATCTGCTGCTTGCAGCTAATACTTAGACTCCTCAGGCCATGTAGCTGTTATACAAGCCCATAATTATGTTATACCCAATTATTATTTGTTTAGGAAAAGTAAATATTGCAGCTTTTTGTGAAGGCAACTACAGAGCCATATTGTTTTCTTATCCACCCCTGGAATTCAACAGAATAAGTGTTTCTGTTGTTTTTTTTTTTTTTTCCTAATCCAAATATATTAGTTGACAACTAGTATACTGTTTTAATGATGAATAAACTGGAATAATCAAAAACTTATTGATATTCATAAAAGAATGTATGCACATGCATTGTTTCTATAATTTTTTTCTGAGATCTGAGGTTTTTGTATAAAAAGAACAAAATACATGCTCTGTTAAAAAATAAATAACCTAAATCTGAGGTTGAAGGTTTATTTTTCCATGAAATCACAAATCCTATATATACAGGAGCCTTATATACACAGGGGTCTACTATAGATAACTGAGCCAAGACAGTGATGTTGGTGAGTTAAAGAACTAAGAGACATATCAAAATCAACTGCCCTTGTCCTTACGAAGGTCTTCAACTTGCTGAATGTTAACTGGGAACACCATACAGCAGGCATAAACAGGTCCAGAAGATTCCTAAAACTCTTGGATGAAAACTTCATGGAGGGAGCTGACAAGGGAAAAATAACCTCCTTGACTTACTGCATGTTAACAGAGGGGATCTCATTGGTGAAGAGGTGATTCCCGGCTGTCTTGAACAGAGTGACTATGAAGCAAATGAATTTAAAATCTCTGTTGACAGGAGGAAAAATGCCAGCAAGACACCGAGCCTGGATATGAAGAAAGCAGACTTCCGGCTTAGGGAATTGATGAGTAAAGTTCTCTGGGAAAATGCTTTTGAAGGTTAGCATCAATCAGTGTCAGCCATTTTAAGCACCACCTCCAAAGGACATAGGAGTAGGCAATTTCAAAACATCAGAAGTCAGACAGTTGAGGGAGAAGGCTGGCTTGGCTGAGCAGGGGTCTTTTGTAGCTAAGGCAAAAAAACACAAACAAACAAACAAACAAACAAACCCCAGCGTATGCCCAGTGGAATTGGTCAGAGCACCAAGCCTGACAGAGTTCAAGATGCATTTAGACAACTCTCTCAGGCATATGTTGTGGTTCTTGGGGCTCCCTAATACAGGGTCAGGAGATATTCTATGATTCTATATGTATTTATAGAACAACTACCTGCAGGTTTAAAGCAGAGTAGCAGCAAGATGTTCTAGAATTCTTCTAGAATTTCATCCTTGGGAAACTTCCCCTTGCTCAGCACTGATTCCTATCAATAATATCCTTAAGGAAATATATCCATCTTCTCCTTGCTTCCTCTTTGAAGGCTTGAGCTGGATTCTGTATGAATGATCCTTTATTTTTCAGAAAGGGCAGCAATCTCTTTTACTTTCAATACTATTAGTCCAATGTTTCTTTCAATTCCATTTAAACAGAAACTCCTTTGATAAGTGGAAGGAAAATGTTATCATTTCCTCATAGTAAATTATATATATTGCCTTGGGAAATAGTATTTCTGTGAATAATCAGGAAACAGGGGATAGCAGTTAAATGTGTTTGAGATGAGTCTGTCATTTTTTTGCCTCCTGTTTAAATGAAGGCGCTGGAAGAAGTTATAAAGCCACTTTTTAACCAATCTAAAAGATGAATCTAAATATCCACAAAAAGAAAGTTAGAACATTTCTTGGAGATGAGTTGGCAACCAAAATCTTAGTTGAAAAGGCTTATCAAGCCAAGCCATTCAATTACATTAATCCTTCTTAAATTCTTCTAATAAAGTAATTATTGCTATTATAAACTGGGGAAAAGAAATCTGTGTGCAGAGTTGGAGACAATGTAATCAATAACGAAACCTGCATCCTGCCTCTTTTGTTAAACACTGTTAAAACTCAAGGGAAAGAATAAAGCAGTATCAGTAACCATATATCAAATGCACAGCTAAATAACATTATCCCTGGCCAAACCCAAACTGATGTTTTTTCTGTCTAGATATTTGCTCTATAACTAATTGGACAGCCAATTTAACATCTTTATGAATGAGATAATTTCTTACTGCTTAGAATCAATAAAAAAGAAAAACACTTTTTTTTCTTTTAATTGATTTAATTAAATGCCTCACCATTCAACCTCAAAAACTAAATAAACAAAATACTTTAGCAAATGACTTCCTATATTTTCCCTTTATGAGTAATGACTTAGTATTTCTCAGATTTTTTCCATTGCATTTGAATTTTTTTAACAACTTCTTTGAACTTTATCAGCCTGTAAAAACTTGCATTTGTCAAAGATGTTGTATTTGTCCTGACAGAAAACATGATATCCACTTGCTGTACCATTGTATACAGTTAGTACATCCCAAATGTATGACTTAATATCGATCTTTATTAAATTTCACAAGATTTCTGTCAGTCTGTTTTCTAGCTTTTTCAGGTCCCTCCGAGTAACATCCACGCCCTCCCATACTGACTACTTCGCAAAATTTGGTGTTTCCTCCCTGGAATACACTCATCCCACACAGCAATAATAAAAAGTTTGGCCCCATTATTGGAATTTGAGGGAAAACGCTGTTAACTGACCTCAAGCTGGACTTTGTACCTGCTGATTACTACTTCTGAATTCTGATTTCCATTTCACCAGAACTCTCATCATAAAAGACTCTGTGGTTACTGAAGCACAGATTTTTCTTGGTAATTCTATGCTGACTGTTTGCAATCACCTTACTCTTTTCCAGGTGCCAGAAAATAGTTTTTAGAAGATTTGCTCCTTCACCTTCCCAGGGGCAGAGGTGAGGTTTTTTGGCACATAGGTAGGTGGATATGATGTTTACATGTCAAAGTTTTAATAGTGGAGGTCTTTCAGAGGTGGCACCAGTGAGAAGAGAACAGAAGCTGCCCCTATCCTGGAGAGAGCCAGTTCCAGCTATCTCTAAGATGAATCTGCCACTGGCCAAAACTGAGTCAGTCAGTTCCTCTGTAACAAAATATTTAGGAAAGGGTAAAAAACTATTTCAACAGAGAGAGGACTGAGAATATACAAGAGAAACAGCTCTGCAGACCCCAAAGTCAGTGAAGAACTAAACAAACAAAAGGTGAATTAGGCCTTAAATCTTTCATCATCAATGGACAAACCATCCTCATGGACAATTTTCCTGCAGTTGTCTAGACATGAAGAACTTTCTATCTGAAAAAAGAAATATCCATATCCTTCTCTACCTGAAACTTGTGGGTTCTAGCCATTACTGGGATGGGATCTAAAGGTGGTTCAAGCAGGAAGTATGGTGTCTGTAGAGTTTCAGCAGCTGCCTTGTGAAATAAGGCAAGAAAAGTACCAAAACAAAAATTTACATGTGTGAAGACAAGCATAGGTATAAACTGAAAATTCAAGTTTATGATGTAGGGTTTTGTAGTTACATGAAAACCAGATGGCAGAATACCTCTCTTTCAGTGATTTTAATATGAAACTGGCTAGATTTGTTTTGGACATAGGGAAGACATTTTTAGGGTGAGGGTTGTGAAATTCTGGAATGCGTTGCCCAGAGAAGTTGTGGATGCTCCACCTCTGGAGGTGTTCAAGGCTATGTTAAATGAGTCTTTGAGAAACCTGATATTTTGAAAGACGTCCCCACCCCTGGCAGGTGGGCTGGAACTTTAAGACTCCTTCCAACCCAAACCATTCTGTGCTTCATACTGTGATCCTACAGAACTTCAGGCGATTTGTGGTTTGTTTGGTTAGTGGGTTTGGTTTGTTTGTGTGTTTGTGGGGATGGTTTGTTTGTTATCAAGACTCTAAAAAGTTCCTTTGCTTTGAAAATATTTGGGTTCTTTATAACAATACTCATTTCCATTAAATCTGACCAGCTACAAGTACACAGTCTGATGCAGAGAGGATAGCTAGGTGTTTCTAAATATAATTACCAGCTGTAATATACTACACGGGAAATATGACAAATAACAGAATAAATGATAACATTATCTGCAAAAATCAGCTAGCAAAACAAAAATGGAGCTCTAACTGGTGGATCAAAGGCCTCTTTTGTGACAAATAACATTTTGAAAAGAAATGTATAGAGACTAGAAGAATGAGATTTTTTTCAGCTGGAAGCATTCCAAACTGATATATTAGGTCATTTTCAATACCCAAGTTGGATTAGTGTTTGCCATAATCCTCAGAAGAAAGAGATACTTCAGAGATATGTTAAAAGAAAAATTACAATGGAACTTTGAGAAACAAAAGAACAAAGAAAATCAAAATTACTAATATGAAGCCGACATTTAACAGCCCTTTTGTCTGAATACTGAAGTTTATCAAAACATGATGCTAAGAAGATGAGGAAAGAATTGCAGATGGAGTGAATCAAACCCTTCCTATGCTTGCCTTCTCTGCTGGATACAGCACTAGTTACAGATTTAACCTAGAAAGTGTAAGACTGCATATGAACAAAGAAAATAAATTTGAGACATCTTATAGATGTAGATAGAAAGCTTTTCTGGCATTTGAAATTTTAATGAAAAAAGAATTTATATCATTGAATGATTTAAAATGTATTATAAAAAATACTTGGAAAAAATATTTGGAGACAAGGGTAGCATGAAGGATAATAATGGAAATCTGATTTTAAAATCTGTCACTGTTTTTGTGATTAGTTATTTTTCATGAAATATATTTCAACATTAGTCCAGATGATTAGTCTGAATAACCGTCATTCTGTTTTTGACCCTAGGGAAATACCAGTATAGGTAAAAAAGCACCAAAATAATAACTTGTAATTCAAAGTACTCTTATGATTAACAGAAAAAAAACCCCAAACAAACAAACAAAAATAAAATCCAAAAACCAATCAAACAAAAAACCCCACCCAAACAAAAGCAAAACACAAAAAAACGAAACACCACACCAAAACTCTTCTTCTCTGTATCCTTTTGAATTCCAGAGTTAACCTGAAATTTTGTTTCACTAAGATGAGGTTCAAACTCTGAGCTAAATCTAATGAAAAAAAAAAGGTGGAAAAGTATCTTGATAGTAAAACAAGTTAACAAGGATCATTGGAGAATTTCAAGACTAATACTAGATTCTATAAAGAAAGCCCTTAAACTATTTTGTTTCTGTGATTAGCAACTTGATTTTATCTGGCTGAGAACTACCACCAACTTCAAAAATTTACTAACTTCACGAGG
Organism: Donacobius atricapilla; assembly: GCA_013397315.1. NCBI lineage: Eukaryota > Metazoa > Chordata > Aves > Passeriformes > Mimidae > Donacobius > Donacobius atricapilla. The sequence continues at coordinate 107,373 of WBMY01003428.1, read as the reverse complement.
AGGAAGAAGAATGACAAGCTTCTTAATTTTTCTCACACATTTCATTTTTTATTTTTTTATTTCTTGTGTGGTTTAGAATTCATATATTTAAGCCTTCAAATTTTATTCTGGGCTTAAGGTGCAATTTAGCTGAACCAAGTGGGCAGAGATGTAGTTATTAAATTAAATTGTCTAAGAATATAAGAAGAAATGGAATTTTCTCAAATGTAACCTGAAGTCATCTGAGATTGAAGAAAAATACTGCAGTGAAATAGTTGATTTTTTTTTAAATGTAACTATAAATTATTTTTTTATTTCAAGTTTCTGAATTAATGCTTTATAAATATCTGCCTAACATTATGATCAATAGCATGGTTGAATTCAAATAAAGCATGAAAACCCTTCAGCATAATGAGCTTTTAGAAATACAGAAATTGGATGTAGCCCATATGTTCAAAAGCAATAGAAAGAACCAGAGAAAGTATCACTCTCCTCAGATCAAAATGAGGAAGAAATGTATTGAAAAACTTATGGATAAACCCATTGTAATAAGTAAGAATTTAGGCTGGAAAATGGTGAAAGGAAGAAGTAATTTAATACAGACAGCCTAAGACATGGATGCCGTAGAAGATGTAGAAGAGAAATCCTAAGTTTTATGTCCATAAATGGAAACAAATAAGCAAGCAAGTGATTAAAAAAGCAAATAAGGTTTTTTTGTATAACGATCCTGGAAGTAGACTTAATAAATATTCCTACTTCATAAACATATTAGGAAAATTCCCTACAAAATTACTTTAAAATAAGTTAGTGATGTGCAGGATTTTTTCGTTTGTTTGTTTTTTTTTTTTTTTAGGGGGAAGTTCTGTGTGAAAAAGAAGTCATATTAATGGTGAAAATATTGGGTTTATGTTAGTTAAACTTTTAAATTATCAAATGTCAGATTTAACACTACTGTCATCCACCATTAAGTCAACAAAATGGGTCTATTGCCACTCTCATCAGAGCATCATATTTCTTAAATATTGTGACTGATATATCTTTTTTTACCTAGTACAAAATGATCTGATGTTTGAATTCAAATATTGTTACTTTTGTGGGTTTTGAGCACTGATTTTTCCTCTATAATCCAGTAGTTATCAGGAGTTTAATTATTTTTCAAGTGTCAGATGAATGTTTTTGGTGAATACAAGGTAAAAGCTGCAGCAACTATAGTGGACTTTTTCATGTGGTTTGCTCTTCAGTAGAAATTTTCTGCTTTTAGATATATGCTGCTTTGCAAGATGGCAGCTGAAAAAATAAACAAGGTACCTTTCAATACTATTTCAAACATTAAAGTTTAATACAGGTTTGGTCTCTTGCTGTTTTGTTTTGGGTTTTTTTTATGTCACATGTAATAAAATTGAAACTTGTGTACACAATAAATAGTGACGTTACCTGCTGAGATAGAAACCTGTATGTTTAAGCAAAAAGTATTCTTGAATGCTCTTATTCTTGGACAGAGTTGTTCAAGTGAATTCCCAGACACAGACACTATTTAAATTACTGTAGACTTAAACTTTGCTCACAACTGCAGCACCACTCTGTTGTTTGAAGGTTCAAATGCAATGATAGGTGCTACTTTTTCCTACCTGCCACTGGGGAGCTTATTTCATTTAGTGCCAGAAGCTATCCCCTACAAAAATGCACTTGGAAAAATAAAGAAGACGTCTCTCAAGTTACCAGTCTTGCTCTCCACTTGATCCTTATGACTGAGAGACACAGATTAAGGGAAAAGAAGTAAAGAGGGACCCTGGGGAAAGGTGAAAAGAACAAGGAATTTGGTAAAGTTGGAGGACCTGTAGACTCACAGAAAGGTCATGGAAGTTGTATAAGGATAAAAAGTGGCCTGTAGATGTTCAGCAAAGTGCTGGTTGAAGATGTAGGGAAGGAAGGGAAAGAGGAATATGCTAGTTCACAGGAGGTAGTTAAATGAACAAGACACCTACCACTGGATAGAAGTAGAGAGTAATAATCAAAGACAGAACTTAAAAGTGGATACAGAGAACCATGATATTATAAGAAATATCACCTATTTTACTGCAATTTGGGTTTGGATTTGATTGATAACATACATATTTAGTATGCATTCATCGTGAAATGCATTGGTTTTATATTGTACATGCTATTCTTACCTAGTTTCAGAAGTCTAAAAGTTAGCCATTTAAGTGTCACTATGTCATCAAATGTCCACTTAAAGTCACTGAAGAAAAATAACCATGGCTGAAGTATGATTTAGATGTTTTATTTTGAATTGTTATCATAGGATGATACAAGTCACCTTTTGGAAGTCATAAGCACTTTTAAATGCAAAATTAGGCCAGAGGAACTTTATCCAAGGAAACCATCACTTCAAACAGGTAATGATGCACATAGTTTAGTAAGTAACTAAATAAAATTAGGTCAAATCAGTTCCTTTAAATCTAAGACCAAGAATTGCTCTACCTCTTTGGTGATCAACATTTACTATTTAATCTGAGATGTGGACAAATAATTCTTTCCACAGAAAGTAATTTGTACTTCATGCTGTGTTTTCATTCTGCTGTAAACAAAGCATTAAATAGGAAACAGTAAATAAATCCAGATGACCAGTCTAAAGGAACTCAGAGGTCAGTATAGAAGTTTATGTAAGTATGTGCAGATTTACATTTCTTTTCTATAAGGAATACTGGTTAAGGACTTTCAGAGTGATTTTTCTGCTCATTGACCCTGAACATATTGAAACACAGTGTGCTGGGTTAACCTTGGTTGGGCATCAGGTGCTCATCAAGGACACTCTGTGACTCCCCTCCTCAGCTGGACAGGGGACAGAAAACATAACAAAAGTCTCATGAGCTACGGACAAGGAGAGATTCATCATCAATCGTTGTCACAGGTAGAACACACCTGCCTTGAGGAAATTAGTTTAATTTTATCACCAATCAAAATCAGAGTACTGAAAAATAAAATGTAAATCTTTGATCACCTTCCCCCCAACCCTCTCTTCTTTTTGGGTTCAGCTTCACTCCCTATTTCTCTGCTCCATCCCAGTGGTACAGGGGGATGGGAGATGGAGGATGAAGTCAGTTTATCACAGTTACAGTCATCAGTCAGTTCCTCATCAGTCTCTACCACTCCTTCCTCCTCCAGAAGAGGAATCCTCACACCCTTCTTCTACTCCAGTGCTGGGTCCCTCCCATGGGAGATAGTCCTCCCTGAAGTTCTCTACCCTGGGTCCTTCCCTTCTTCATGAACTGCTCTACCATGGATGCCTCTCAAGGACCTTCCAGCACACCTACTCTAGTGTGCACTCCTCTCTCCACAGGGTCACAGGTCCTGCTGGGAATCTACTCCAGTGTAGGCTTCCCTTAGGGTCACAGCTTTGTTCAGGCATCCATCTGCTCTATCATGGCATCCTCCATGGGCTGCAGATGGATATCTGCTCCCCCATGGACTTTGATGGGTTCAGAGGGACAGTCCGTTTCACCATGGCCTTCACCACAGCAGTGGAATCTCTCATCTGGCACTTGGAGCACCTTCTCTCCCTCCTGTTTCACTAACCTTGATGTCTGCAGGGTTGTTTCTTTCACATATTCTCACTCTTTTCAGGCTGTTCTTTTTTTGTCAATTTTTAACACCTCTGTTTTTCTAACTCTATCATCGCAGAGATGCTGCCACCATCACTGATGGGCTCAGCCTTGAAGCCAGATAGCATTGGCTCTTTCAGACACAGGGGAATCTTCTGACAACTTTTCACAGAAACTGCCCCTGCATTCCCTCCAACCAAAACCTCGCAACACAAACCTAATGCCTAAAAGTGTTGTTATTACCGGTTTTGTAGATCAGTATTAAAAAAAAATTCAGAAGAACAATTATGTTTCTAGTTATAATCATGCAGAAAAGTATTATTTTGTTTCTCTTTTCCATCCCTATAAGCTGATGCGAATACAAGGATCTGTCTTGTCATATCAAATATCTAGTGACAATACCATCCTAACTGGAGTACAAAACCGGGTTTCTTGAGCTGTATACCATTTACAGTTCCTCTTCCTAACTCTCAAAGCATGGATCTGTGAGCAATAGGAGCAAATCTGCACTTGGTGTATTTCTAAGTTTCCTAAAGGGCTTACACAAGGAGCCATGCTCTTAGTGTCATGGTCTGAAATAAGTATCCTCATAATGAGAAATTTTGAAAAGGTTTCTGATGGGGAAGCTAAGACAGGAAGAACAAAGGGACTGCGGTTGAATAGGACTTACTATCTTGTACTCTCTCCATCTCGTATGCAAGAAAAATGTTTATTTTTTTCAGCGTCCTTGCCAGAAATAATGCTTGGCTTTGCAGTCTGTTTCACCACAGTGGTAGTACTGTCAGAGTACTGCAACTTCATCCTCAAGATTCTTGAGGATTCTGGGGACTTTTTTGTTGTTTATTGGGGAGATTTGGGTGTTTTATTTGTTTTGTTGATGTTGCTTTTGTTGTTTGTGGTTTTTTTTCTGTTTCTTCTATTTTAAAATCATTCCATGATTGTAATGCAGCAATAAGAAAAGGCAAAAAAATTGCATCCCTACAATACAAGACTAAAAAATAGATGTGGGAGGTTACTTAGCCCTGATGAATGTCGACTAAGCCTCTGCTATAAAAAAAGATTGAAAAAACATCATAAAAGTGTATTCATGGATTCTCAACTCCTATAAAGAAAGCAGAAAACTGAAAAATGGAAATCCCCTTTGTTGCTCATGCCTAGTTTGTGCAGAAAAAGAAGAAATTTGCGCTATGTAGAAGGATACCACGTGTTTTCATTCTATTGAAATCCATATTTCAAGGATTTTTTCCTTGTAAAAACATTGTGACTGCAATGCTGACAAGGTCAATGTCAGGTTGCATTTTCTGCTGTACAAGTATCACTCAGGCAAATAAGTTTCACCGTAGGGGCTAGCCCAAGCTGCCCACCTTGTTTTCTGAAACATTTTCTTTCCTGAATCAGCATTTCTTTTGTTCACATGGCACATCCTCTCTGTTTCCGTCATTTCCTTGCACATTCCTATTTGTTAACCCCGTGTCTTTATCCTATTTAGCTGGAGAAATAAATGTGTTTCTAATTTTTTTTTTTTTAATTTAAGATATCTACTTGATTCTCCTTATCCCCATTTAAATTTTCCTTTTAATCCAGTTACCATAACAACACATCTGTGAAATGTGGGGCATTGCAATCACAACCTTACAAATGAGAAATTTATGCATGGTGATTACATGCATAGAAACAGATCCCTGGGAACACAGCAGAGACAAGGTACTTCCTGATTATCTTTTGACTCAAAATCATTTAATGGTCAACTGTATGAAGTCTACCCTTAGTTGTTTTGCACACAACACCTGGCTGGGTGACAGTGTCTCTCTGCTGGAGAGTAGGAAGACTCTACAAGAGGGATCTGGACCCTCTGGATTAATGGGTGAAGGCTCACAGGTATCAAGTTCAATAAAGTGTATGGCTGGGTCCTAAACTTGAGTCACAACAACCCCACGCAGGGCTACAGACTTGGGGAAAAGCAGCCGGAATTCTGGCTGGCAGAATAGGATCTGGTGGTGCTGGTTAATCGTGGCTGAACATGAGCCATGTGAGATAGAAGGCCAATGGCACCCTGGCCTATATCAGCAATAGTGTGTCCAGAAGGACCAGGGAAGTGATTGTCCCCCTGTACTTGACACTGGTGAGGCCACACCTCAAGTCCTGTCTTAAGTTCTGGGCCTCTCATTACAAAAAAATCTTGGCCAAGGGTCTGCAGCACAAGCTTTACAAGAAGTGCCTGAGGGAACTGGGGTTGTTTAGTCTGGAGGAGGCTCAGAGGTGACCTTATTGCTCTCTACCACTACCTGAAAGGAGTTTGTAGAAAGGTTAAGGTCAGCCTGTTCTCTAAGATAGGAAGTGACAAGAAGAAATGGCCTCAAGTTACACTAGGGAAAGTGCAGAATCAATATTAGGAAAAAAAAAATCACTGAAAGAGTAATTAAACAGGGAGATGACTGAGTCATCTGGAAGCGTTCAAGAAATTATTTGAATTGCTATGCATAATGCTTAGTCTTTTCTTTGTGCTATGGTCTAGCTGACAAGATGGTATTCAGCCAAAGGTTTGACTTGATGATCTTAGAGTTATTTTCCAATTTTAATTATTCTATGTTTCTAATCTAACTATTTGCATTTTGGTTAAACCCCCAAAATTGTTATTTGTGAAAATAACCTTTTTTGTTTAATTCAATGACACAAAGGTGGAGCATGTTCTCACAGAGAGCAATAATTAGGAGAATATTGTTGACTACTATACTAGGTCATGTTTTCCCTCATAAGATGAGAAAAAAAAGCATGAACTGTCAGACTGAAGCTGTTGGTAAGGATATCGGTTTGAGAAAGGGGACAGGTTTGAGAAGAGTCTGAAGTTAATGGTCTGAGGACAGAATAAGGAAGTTAGAACCTGGAGGAACTATCCAAAAAAACAAAAGTCATTTGGCAAGGCAGTAGACAATGAAGGGAATGGGAGATTTATGTGAGTTGAGAGAAAAATGCAAGCTTAAAACCAATGTATTTTGGAATTTTTTAAACTTTGATGAAATATGATTCTTAATTACATTAAGAATGTCTTTTTCTAGCAGAAGACAAGCTTTGAATAGCTATTTGCTGATCACCACAGGGAATGTTGTGACTTCTGTTGCTTTTTCAAACTAGATCTACTTGACTAGCCACATATGTGCTATTGTTTTATACAAAATCGGCCGAAAGCATTTTTAGGACATACAATGAATGTATGAAGAGAATTTAAGTATGAGAGCCCTTGGTTATGAGTTTGTGTATTTTATTGAATAAATAATTTCAGCAGAGAAACCATGCAAATGTACCCAGCTTTGATCATTCCAGAAAAGGGTAATTTGCTATATTTGCAAGAAAGATTTATTTTTAATATTTGATGGAAGAATTCACTTTGGAATCTATGGAAACAGAAAAATGCTGAGATACAGAGATGAGTTTAATGTTTCTGCCTCATGAAATACATTAAACACAGCCATAAATGTCACCATTTACGTGGCTCAACTTTTACAATCTATCTGATATTCATGTGGTCTCTGGGTCACATCTAGTCTCTCTAAAGCAAAAGAATTCTTGATAATACACAAATTAACCCAGCTGCACTTTCTGCAATGCTTCCCTGTGGAATTAGGGATGATAGTGAGCCTAAGGATTAGGGGAAATCTTGTGACCCAAAAAGCAGCATGTTTCCATGAGAAAGAATAGCAGAAACACAGAACCACAGAATGGTTAGGGACAGAAGGGACCTCTAAGGATCATAACATTCAATGTTCTCCCAGCCTTGTAGAATTAAGAAATGCTTACATGCAGAAACTAAAAACTACTATTTAATCACTGGTATATTGTGGGTATTGTAGAGTGACTTTATGATGCCTGTATCCCCAGTCGTCTGTTCTGTATATTGTGTTCTGCACCTTTAAGGTGATTCTTAGAGTGCAATTTGTTTTGAAAACTGTGTTATCTCCTCCACGTTCCTCTCTGGGACCCTCTGTTCAGCTGAGACTCGGTCGGACTGCTGAAGGACAGAGATCTCCTGTGCTTTTTAGTTAGTTTTAGCTAGCTAGGGCAGAGAACTGGTTTTTTTCCTTTTGTTTTTCTTGGGACTGTTTAAACCTGCTCAGGATTGAAAACCCAGAGGAGAACTGAAAGATTCCCCCCCTGTGCCCTCCAGGGACTAGGACAACATTTTTCTCCAGTGCTGGAGGAACTGATAAGAGACTGAGAGAGACGAGCTGCACCCACAGCCAGGACTCTTCTCAATTAGCCATCTCACTTCAACGAAAGGTTTTATTGTTTCGTATTATTCATCCTGTGTGCTTGTGGGCATTTTTTTGGTTGTTGTTAAATAAATAGCTTTTTCCACTTTTCTCCAAGGAAGTTTTTTCCGGACCAGTTGTGGGGGAGGGGCCATTTGAGTTTGCTCTTCCAGGGGAACCCCATTCAGAGGTTTCCTTCCAAATTTTGCCCTAAACCAGGACAGTGGGGAAAACACTTTTTTGTTTGTACTGACTCCAGAGTATTCATAGTCCCAATATAACAAGATAAAATGAATTAGAGTAAGTAGATCAAAATTTTAGTGTGGCAATAAGCCTTAACTTTCAGATCACACTGCACACAAAAGATGACAGTGAAGGGTAAGTGAAACAAATAAGTCTGAGTGTAGTAAAAAATACATGGCTACTTTAGCACACATGGAAGCTTATGCTTTTGACTGGTGTTGTACCCATGGGCTATGCTCAGTCCTCAATGATGAATTCTGCTGGCATAATCTGTAAATTCCAATGCTGATGTACACCACAAATGTTAGAACATAACGGAGAAACTGCTATCCATATGTATCTGTCTTGATGCCTGTTCTGAAGGCAGCAAAATATTTCTTTCCAGGGAAAATAAATCAAATCAAGCATGATTAGAATAAAGTAATAGTAACAACAGAAGAACTTTATAGCAACTTTGAGGAGAGGAAGATTACCAATTACTTCAAAAAATACCTCAATTAAATATTTTAAAAATTGGAGAAAAGCTATGAAATTAAGAATTCAAGTCAGTAATGTATGCAGAAAGTATAGTTACAAATGCTAATAGGAACAAAAGTTGCTCATTAAAATGTAAAAAACATATACTTTTCAGCTACACTAGATTTAAAATGCCTAATGGTATAGTTTTCAAAGAAATCTCTTTAAATAAACCACATCTTAAATGTTAAAAAAAGGATTGTTTCTAGGACTTTAACAATAATGTTTTCTCGTATTGTTTTATTTGAATTATTTTTATTTTCTTCATCTAATTTTCCTTTTTTTTTCTCAAGTAGCAAAGCTCAAAAACATATTTTAAGAGCAGAGAGTTTTGTTCTTTAATTAAATGTTCTACAATAGAATTAATGAATTTTGTGACTATTTTATATAAGCTGTGGACAGATCATTCTTGACATGAAAGAAATAAAGCAAAGTAAAAGTCAAGAAGTCTTGTGGGATTCAAATTTTAAAATTTATGTTCCTTTGAAAATAAATTTCTGTGGACATGAACAAGTAATTTTTTGCTCCCCAGTTTTGTTTTCTTGCTTTCTCTTGCTTGTTTGCTTTTTACTGGTCTGCTTTCTTGCTTTTTGCATTCTCCTTTACCTAGCTTTGTTAGGAAATAAGGAATACTTTAGGAAAACTAATTCAGAAAAAATATGGTTATGCATTCTGTTCTAAAAAAAATTAATCTAAAAAAGTGTATTATATTTTTATATAGCATCTAGATTTCAGTGGTATGTTTCAAATATCTAGTAGTGACACTAACTCATCTTCTTAAACCTTATTGCAGTAAGGATATTAATTTTCACATCTTGGTGCAAAAAATCTACTTTTTTTTTGTCCTCATATTAGACACCTACTTTTATTTCTGTATCTAATTGGTAGCTACTTTTGGTGTTGTATCTCAATATCCTATCTGGAAGCAGCAGAAAAATTTTCAAAATAAAATCACCTATGCTGTGATGGGAAAAGATCTGGCCAACATGACTCCTATCTTCAGTCAGTTAAATGCAGAATGGTTTAGAATTTACAGTATTTATCGTAATACACTTATAATTTTTTTTTCAAATCACCTCTTTGATTCTTTATATGTCTAATTAACATGTATTTATACATCATAGGTATGTATTTTTTATCTATGCTGAAAGGATAAATATAAAATTGATCTTTTGAGAACCTTGAATTCTAAGAGAGGTGGAATAGTCCTGATCTATATATCCATCTGAATCATACATTGATATTGATTGTGCATATAACTGCAGTACTTTGAAAGATTTTGCAGGACCTCTATATTTTTTGTAAATTGCAAGGAAACTCAAGTATCAGGATGTTTAAAATACTCCTCCAAATAATCCTTAACAGGAGAGCTAAGGACACAAAGGACAAATATGCAGGGATTATTTTATTTAAAAGATAAAAATGATACTTTAATAAATAATATATTATAATAATGAGGCACTGCATCGAATAGTTCCTTCCACCACAGTAATATTCGAGGAAATACAGCTTTTCATTAATTGTTGAGTGAACTGCAGGCCAAGTACATTCACTATTTTTATGTGGGTACTTACAGAACCTTCATCACCACAGCAGCTTGACATTAATACCTTTACCCTTACAATAGGTAAGGGTAAAGGTACCTCTGCAAGGTACTCTGCAAGGTACTCCTGTTTCAAAGAGAAGAGCTGACTGAAATAGAGAGTTAGTAAATTGCAAAATATCACAGTGGAATCTTGTAGCTAAACTCCCACAATTACTAGTCTTCTGTGTCACAGACTCATGTCTTAATCGGAATATCATCTTTCAACTGCCTCTGAAAATGTCCCTTCACACACTGCAGAGATGAAGACTTGCAGTGCTTTTAGAAAGCAGATTGCAAAATTTGTCACGTTTTTGAAACAGGTTTACCATCTTCCCATATATATTTCCTTATAGAAATTGTGACAACTTATGGAGAAAAGACTATTTAAATGAATTTTCCATTTCAAAAGCATTTTTAAAGAAAGTTTAAAATTATTGAAGCAACACATTTTAACATCTTGCTAAGGGGAAAAGAAAACTTCATCTTAAGACAGCAATCTTCTAACATATTGATTGTAATTAACAATTTAAAAAAAAAAAAAAAAGAAGAAAAAATATTTTCAAAGCATTACCTTGACTAATTGTGTCATTTCCAAAGAGAGAAGCATAATTTATGATTTTCAAGGTTATAACTTTAATGGGAAGCCTAAATGCTCACATCTCCATAATAATTTGGAATAAGAAAACTATTTTCTATTAAGTTCTAACTAAAAATTCAAATCCCCTTCCTCCTATTTCCACCTTCATTTCCCACACTGTCCTCTACCCCATCAAGAAAATCCTGTATTTGAGCAAGGTAGTCTGTAGCATCTATCCTTTCCTTGCCCCAGATTACTGGAATCTTTTGAACGGTTATTGTCTGCAAATAGATCCAGAAAAACGTGCTTAGGAATATAGTATATGCTGAAAAAAAATAAGTTACTTCTTGATATATGTCTCTGTAATGAATAATATTTGATTTACATATTGTTTTATAACTGGCTTTCTTTCATTTTTTTATCACTGGCCTCTTTCCCTTGCCCTAGACTGTCACATTTTCTCTACTGATGTAAGAAAGGCACTGACCTATGTAATCACTACTACATCACTGATTATTTGGAGGATTTAAGGTGCTTCTCTAGAAATATCAACACGTTCTAAATATCTACTTGTTGTGGTGGGGCTACTCACATATAGTTTGAAAATGTGAAGCTCCATTTGCTTGAAGAAATTAAAGAGAAAAGACAGTAATTGCAGACTTATCAGCATGGGTTTCTGCAAAGCTGCAAGATCAATATTGATTTAAAAAACTATGGGGAAGCAAACTGAGATAGAAGAGACACTTGGAAATGAAGGGTCATTGCATTAAAAAAGTTATCCAAACTTATTTTCTGGTTCTGTAGTCTATGTATCCCCTATACTACCAGACACAGAAAACCCCCACTTTTTCTCAAATTAACCACATTTGATAATATACTAGCTCTTTTACTTATATTCTTTACCTTAGTGAATCAGAAAAGTGAGGTAAAAGTCTGACAAGAGGTATTATTTTATTAAGAAAAGACTGAAGTGCAGTGAAATCTACTTTTCCTGTTACTTTTTTTGAGAGGAGACAAGAAATGATAGAGAATAAACAAATTAAAAATTTACAATAAATATTTTACCAAGATTTTTAATCTAAACATTGTCGTCAATTAGAATTTAGTGACTTTCTAAAGTGACACCCTCAAGTATCAGTCTTTGTAATGTACTTAATTTAAGACACCACTCTTCTTATTATTGTAAAAAGACATCACGTTTCACACTGTGAATATGCGAAGTTGCTTAACAAGATACTCAGGCACAGGATCATAAATCTTGGTGTGTACCTAAAGAGTGTTCTATCCTATTGCAATTTGAGCAAGTAATGGTATTTAGCCAGTCTATAGAACTGGGCAAAATTTGCTTTTTGAACTTCTAAAAATTGCAGACCATAATGAAATAGCTGGAAAAATATTGAGCAAAGCTGCAGATGGCTCCACCATGAAAGTTATCTGGATCCTTTTTGGCCCTCAGATAGCATTATTGCTTTAGTTTTCCTTAACTGATGTCACACCTCTACAGTTACTGTTGTAATGGTAAAGGTATGGAACAATATTCCTTCTAGGGTGTGGATGAAATCCAAAGAAAAAACATATCTTATTTCCTTCCATCAAACATGGAAGTTTCAGATGTATTTTCAGTATTAGCAAGAAATGGACCAAATTCAAACCTAAGGTATGCATACCCTTCATTGTACTTGATGATATTTTACCTTAAAGGTACTGGGGCTCCTGTCTAACATGATCTTTTTAAAGTATACATATAGTATGTACTCTAATATAGTTATCTAGAGAGAACAGTAGTACAGAGTTTAACAGCTTGAGGGATCAACAACACACAAAATCAACATCCTATAGAAAAGGAAACATTCAAAGTAGAAGACGTATTCAGAGCAGGCAAGATCCCCATCAAATAACTTTTTTTGTTGTTTTCTGATGCAGAGAAACAAATGTTTCCTTATTAACAAGGGCAAGGCTAATTTTATAATTAAGGCATGCACTCAACTCTGTACAAACACACTGGTGTTTAAATGATTGTGTAGGCAAACATGAGGTGTCTTGAAAGCAGTCAGCTTAGGAACTAATGGCAGTATACAAGAATAGCTGCCGCCTTACCTTTTCCTTGAACAAATGTAACTTCTGCCCCTTGAGACTATAATGCATCGGACATTATCCTCTGAATGCTTATCCAGCATTTCATAGCACACTCACTCTGGCATCAATGTTGTCATGGATAGACTACCAGAAGTCCCAAGGTTTGGAAGGTTAACTGGTTTGACCTTTTCCTTGTATATTTACATGAACCTCTGTTGCATTTTTGAAGTGCAAAACAAACCTCTCTAGCCTGGAATAGTGCCAACCTTTCTTTGAAGTAGAGTTAGAATAATCTTAATCTTAGATGCTGTGAAATCCTGTTGCCATATAATGAGTTTTTGAAAATGTAAGTAGTTTTCAAAACAGTAGGGGAATAAACACTGAATTCTGCATATCAAGGTCTATTGTGTTTTGCATAATAAATAAGGATATTTGTGTATTCCTACACCATGCAATGCAGTTCCATGTAATGAATGTCCAAAACAACCTAGTATGTATATAACAAACTGTGCAGTATTGGATAGAGATATACACTTGGGTCTTGGCATCAGCACTGTCTCCTAACAGGATTATTTGGCTCTGGCACAGCACGATGTTGGCACTACAGTACTGCTCCTTGTTCCAGATCTGTCTTGTGCTGGGCTAGCTTGAGTATCGTATGGGACTGAGTGATGCAGTGTAAATCTGTATACGTCGTGAACCCACTCTTGATTTCTTGTATATCTAAGTGCATCTTTTTAAGTGAGGTAACTGTTTTGCTATTATACCACATATGATTTTAACATATTTATTTATACAAACTGAAATTATTTTTTATGTGGTGGCTGATAATGAACTTCCAGCAGAAACCTCTGAGAAAGGATGCTTCACCCAAACATCAACTTCATTAGGAAGATTGATCAGAATGAATCAACACTCATGCCAGATGAAGGTGAGTTAATTTCTCATTTACTTAAAAAATTAAAACAAAACAAGGAAAGCTTTTTTTTTTTTTTGTAAACTATGGCTGCATCTGTTAACTATGATGTGGTTTTTTATTTATTATTTGGGGTGGAAGCTAATCAAAAGTTTTCACTTCTTTTTCTCCCCCTAGAACAGTCGGAATAATAGCATTCCTTCAGGGGAAAAAAATTCCAAGTAAAACCCCATGCAGACCATTTTACTGCAGTGATAAAAAAACCACCAGCCAAGGCTACATATTGTGACTAAAAGTATGGGCATATAAACAAGATATCTCGAAGCTGTTTGTGTAGTTAATGGCAAAAGATAAGATAACATGTCAGATAACTAAGTATTCTTTAACAACATCCAGATGCACATTTTTACGCTCTTTAAGGTAGCTGATACATGAGCATAGATGAGTAAACTCTATCACATTTACTATATAGTTGGATTTGCCTATAGCTTCCTTTTTTTTGTAATTAGATATAGCACATAGTTAATATGCTATTGATTCAGACTTTTGCTTACCTCATGCTATTATAGTAGCTGCATGCTAAAAGTGAGACCTTGACTCGACCTTCACATACAGCTTACAATCTATTCCTGGTTATCTTATTGACTGGCCATTATGTTTGGATCAATCATCATAAACCTGACTAAATGGCATCATACCCTATTTACCAGGCTGAATGTAAAATACTCCAAGCTTTCTCTAGTTTGCAGTGCTGGACAGAAGGACATAACTGAGGTGTACAGTTTTGTTCTTGACTACTGAGTTCCATTAAGGTCTGATAGCTATGCTACTTCTCAGTGGATTTTCAGCAGATGAAATGAAGTCTTCTCGTACTCTAAGATTCCTGGCAATTCTTGATAAAAACAGGACACAAGCCTTGCTATAATCAATAGGCTCTAAAGCAACTTTTTTGTAGTTGCAAAAGTCCGTCAACAAATAAACTCCAGTGTGACAGACTAAGTCCTTGTATGTGGGGAATTTGACTTTATAAGTCTGTCTTTTAAATGTGCAGCTGAACCTTTCTGAACCAATAGTTCTGTTTGTCTTTTTGCCAGTTTTGGAGGAAGCAGACTGAACTTAGAAATGCAATGTGCACTTATGGCTGGTCAAAACTAGGATTTCCATGACCATTGATAATAAGTTGGTAGATTATTATCTCAAAGGGAAGAAGATCAAATTATGTTTTATAATTAAAGAAATGCCAGTGACTGAGGTATTCATTTTATTTTATTATAAATATGAAGAAAAATTTTAACTTTATTATTATATCTTCAACTCTTCACTTTCAACACAGCCATCTCCTCTCCTGGTGACAATTTTACCCCTCTTTGGTACCAATTTTATCAACAGCAAACTCCAGAAATGTCCTGCAGGGGAGATTTATGCTTGTGCAAACAAATCTCGAAAATACAGGTCTTAATATTATTAAATTTCATATATATTTTTAAACAAAATTTAAATCCACCAAAAGAGGCCTATTAGTCTCCAATGTTTGTTTCTTTATTTGCTTGGCTTATTTCTGACTCTTTAAATTTTGAGATTTGTAGCAAACAGTAAAGACTGAGGAAAAAAAACCCAAAACAACTCACGCCAAGCCCCATGTGATGGAATCATTAAAGGAAGGAATAGTGGATCAAATCAAATCAAATCAATAATAATGAACAAGTATGAAAGCCCTGCAATTATCAGACACCTACCCTTTTTCCTATCCTTCATTCTTTTTATTATTACTGAGACATTCAAATACTTAAGGCATAGGAAGTCTTGTAAACACATTTTTACAAGCTATAATAAGCTTGTAATTTTTTTTTTTCTTTACATTGCTGATATTTTTTCATTTGGCATCCTGTATATATGTATTTTAAAATGTTTGCCATATCAAAGCAATTGAATTCACTTATGTTCATCAAAAAATATGTGTTTTTTTCTGCTCTGATTGGGCTGCAAGTGTTATGAATTTACTCATAATAGGAATATGACATGAGGAAGCACCCCTTTTACTGTGGAAGGGTATAGTGGTAATTTAATATAAATAATCCTCCTGGTGTTAAGAAATCAAACAAATCAAAATAGTGTTGCTATTTTGAAGGCCTATCAACAAGCACTCTTTAACCTCTGTTAAATGCCTCATGTTTACTATGCATCAGCTTTAAAGATCTAGATAAATGAATTAATTCACCTTTATCCCCTTGAGAAATGCTATTGATTTTTATGAAAATGAATTAAACATTCACTATCAATTAAGTTCTGTGTTTGCTTTTTTCGAAGAGCTATCTTCTCACTAAATGAGAAATTTACCCGCCAGCAAACACAATAGACTGTTGTGCTGTCCACATATTGGCATACATATTGGATAAACAAAACCCAATTACACTCCTGCTTATACTGCATCAAGATTACACATTATGTGCAGAACTCTTTAGTTCAAGAAGCAAATGCCCAGATAAACTGCATCATTTATTCTAGGTTTCTTTATTGCTTAAACACGTAGAAAATTAAGTTATCGAGAAGCTTAGTCTTGTGAAAAAGTAATAAAACATGAAAATAATAAACTCTTTTTGGCTAGATGTGGTTTTTATATTTTATTTTTTCCCACCAACTATATCAGTTCCTTCATTTTTTTTTATTATTATGTTCTGTGATTATAAGTAAATTATTTGTAATTTGTATTATGAAAATAATTTATTTGTACAGCTGACTTGGCAGCAGTTCTGAAGAACTGTTTGGGACAATCTTGAGCCCTTCTTATCTTCTTTTGATTTACACTCCTAGATGTCTCTTTTGCTTCTTATTCCCTTTGAAGTAGTAGTTTGTGAAAGTCTGGATGGAAACCAGAAAAACGGTATTCCTTTTGAGAGCAGCTGATTAATACAAAAACATAGCCTGGAAAGAGACAAGCATCTTTCCAGAGCAGCAAATATATTAGATAAATGACACAGGTCTTTTAACAAACAAGGTGGTTGTGTAACCCCTAGGAATGACACTTGTAAAGAATAGCTGAAGTAAAATGTTTTGGGACGAGTCTGCACTGAAAATGGACACATATAGAGTGTTTTAAGAACTACTAAGCTTTGCAAATAAAGCTTTTAGAAAGTAACCTAAATAAGTTATTTTTTAACTTTGACTTATCTTGAACAACCATGTACTACCATCTATTTTCAGCATTTAATTTCCTTTTGTATGTTATTTTATCTAAAGTGTGTGTACTGCATTTGCCATTCCTTTATACATTTCTATTAATGCATAAACCAATAAAATTAGTAGGTTTCACATCTTATTTCCACATTTTTCAATATTCAGAGGCACATCTGGGAGATATATTTTACTTGCATTCTTGTGATCTTGGGGTTTTATTTTTTATTCATTTAAGTGATTGATCTTGTTAAAGCAAAAGTGAGGAGACACTATGCAATAACAAGGCTAATAACAGACATAATTTCCCTTCCTCCTTGATTTCCAATTACTG
The DNA here is from genome assembly GCA_013397315.1 of Donacobius atricapilla. Classification (NCBI taxonomy): domain Eukaryota; kingdom Metazoa; phylum Chordata; class Aves; order Passeriformes; family Mimidae; genus Donacobius; species Donacobius atricapilla. The sequence continues at coordinate 90,127 of WBMY01003428.1, read as the reverse complement.
AAAAAAAAAAAAATTCTTCCCCAGAAAACCAGTCTTCTCCTTATTTGTGTACAAGACCTATGTCACACAGAGGTGAAAACATTGAACTTAGGCTTAAAGATTTTTTGTTTTCATTATACCCTTTTACAACAGTATCAAGGATCTTCAGCAAGTTTAAGAAGATAAGCTAATGAATTTTTGGATTCTGAAAGATGGAATTATTAGGAATTATAAGATTCAATTAGTCTCCTAACTTATTTGTTTTCAATTAGTACTTACATTATGTGAAATCTAATCTGGGCCATTCTAACAATTATTTCTTTCTGCCTTAGGGATATGCCTCAGTCGTGATTTAAGCTATGGGTTCTAGCTGTAATCATGAATCAGAAAAAAGTATTAATCCTCAGTTTTGCTCAGAATTCAGGTACATCCGGTTAAGAAGACATAGTAAAGATTCCTGCACATTTATATATGTTCTAAGACTCTTTCAAATTCTTGGCTTTTCATTCAGCTGAATTTCTTAGAACTCTGCATGAACCTACATATAATTAGAAAAAATGTTAAGTTGCTCATTTTTCCTTTTTTTTTTTAACAGAAATCAATAGAAAAAGTATATTTTTAAATATGTATGCCTTCACTGAAAGTTATTCTTTGGCCAAGTAAAATTTTAAATAGTCAGAAAACTGCTCAAAACACTAGTTTTGAGATGTTTACAACTATAATCACTAATTTATGACTTTGTAAAATGACTTCCAATACTCTGCTTAGCAAAACCAAGAGCCATACTTACAAGAAAGTTAATAAAATGCTTTATTTCACAGAATATCAACTTAAGGAAGACAAATCTTTATAAAGAGATTTTTGAAGGTGTGCTCCCTTCCTTTTTGCATTCCACCGTTCCCTCTAGAATTGATTCAAAATCATTAGCTTCAGATGCTCTTATTTTTTATGATTTTATGACTGCAGAAGGGGGAAAAAACAGACTAATTAAAGATCAACTAGTGTCATTGCCTCCTTAATCCACAGTGGAGATCTCTCAAAAAGATACGTTAAACAAAGCAAAGAAAAAAATAGTTATGGAGAGAAAAAAGTAAACATATTCTTTGGTATTTCTCTTTTTCTCACTTTGTAGCCTCACATAAAAATTAATCCAAAACAAATCAACTATTTATTTGTTATACATGGGAACCATGCACACCATTTCTTTATCTTTAGAATATGGTTCTCTATAGTAAAGCTTGTACTTTTTTCTTATACCATTGTCCAAAGAAGGTTTTGGTAAAAAGTGCCAGGACATTTTGTAAATATGTGAAGAATATTCTCTATGTGAAAATAGGTTCCCATAGAAGAGAATTTTTATCTTTTTACCGCATCTCTGTCAATTTCATTTTACCGAACTAAGGTACTCAGAGTTTCTGGATGGGTGGGGTTGGAATTGGTAAGATTGGAACCAGAAAGATGACTGAAGATTCCAGAGAGAATACTGGATAGGGTTTTTTTGTTTTGTTTTTGTGTCAGCTCTTAAAATATCTTTTATGTATTTAGGGGGTGCAAACTTCTGGATCTTTCTTAGTCATGCTACATATTTTCCTTATTCCCAAATCCACTGAAACCCCAAAACTAATATCTACATAATTATTTTCAAGTTCAGCAGAATAGAATATTAATTTGTGTTCACTTTTTGTCTATTATCCATACTATTTTACTCCTTCTTTTTTCTAGTGGTCTATTAAAAATGCTACTTCTGCCAAAAGATTAGCATTAGTTTCCAATGGTTCCACTGTTTCAAATTTCACGTAAGCTGCTCAGCAAATTCAAGTCATGTCTCTTAAAAAAGAATGCAAAGTATTTTGTTAAAGTTCAATACGTTGCATTAAATATTATCTGTGCATCTAATCAGTTACATCAAAAATATCTGTCAGAAAAAAGAACCCAAACCCTCACATGGTAGTATTAATTTATGATGTTAATTATACATGGAAGACTAAGAAGACATGAAGGGATATGCACAAGTAAATCCCCATTTAAACTGAAGTTCAAGCATATCATATGGGCCACTGTGAAAAAAATATTTTCCTGAATCATGGATTGAAGCCAAGGCTACACAAGTGAACAAATATGATTAAAACCTCCAGAAAAAAAAAAAAAATCTAGGTTAAGTCCTTCCTATTTTACTGTCTGTACAGCATTTAGTCATGTGATTTTCCTGAAATTCATATAGTTGATGATTGTTCTATTGTCTAAAATATAGGAATATTATTTGTGTTGGCATTGGTGAGGATCGTGAAGGGCCTTGAGGAGAAGCCCTATGAGGAGCAGCTGAGGTCACTGGGTTTGTTCAGCCTGGAGGAGACTGAGACCTCATTGCAGTTACAACTTTCTCATGAGGCGAAGAGGAAGGCCAGGCACTGATCTCTTCTCTGGTGACAGTGACAGGACCCCGGGAATGGCCTGAAGGTGTGTCAGGGGAGGTTCAGGTTGGATATCAGGAAGAGGTTCTTCACCCAGAGGGTGGTTGGGCACTGGAACAAGCAGGGAAGTGGTCACAGCACCAACCTGGCAAAATTTGAGAAGTTTTTGGACAATGCACTCAGGCATAGGGTATGACATTTGGGGATGGTGCTGTACAGGGCCAGGAGTTGGACTCCATGATCCTGATGGGTCCCTTCCAACTCAGTTTATTCTATGATTCCATGGTATTCTTTTTATGGTTTTCTGTCTTAGGGACTTCAGAGACATTAGGAAAACTATCTTGTTCCAGAAAGAAGTATTGACTGAAACAAAAGCTATCCATTATTGCAGACAGAGTAGAAAATGCTGACTTTCCCATTCCATCAATGACTCCTGTCTCTTAATGATTTTACAGATTGGTACAGGAGTAGCAATCCTAACTCCTCCTCCTTCTCCAATTACCATGTATGAGAAGATGAGTAAGAGTTAGAGCGTGAAGTAGAGAGGTGTGAGACTGAAGAAAATTATTACTGGCTAAAAAAACCCAAAAAAAGGAGTAAGGGAGGCAAGGCAAATTCTGCAGAAAGTGGGACATGCACTGCTCCTCTCTCCACCTCTCTGGAGCGTCTAGTGAAGTCCAGAATGGCTGGCAGTCACTGGCACACCTGGGATAGTGGAAGCAGTGCCCCACACCCGGCCCCTTGAGCCCCAGTCTAGCCCCAGAGTGGCTGGATGGCCAGAAGGAGTAATAGGAGTGGCAAATGTGGCCACAGGAGGTCAGTGCAAGTAAAACCCATTGCCCTGAGATGTAAGTGGTAATGGCCCTCTTGTCCTTGGTTTCCAGGACAGCTGAGAATACGCGAGGGTCTAAGGCAGTAGCTGTATCTTGCTTTTCTCTCTTTCTTCTTCTCTCTTTCACCTTATTTCTACTCCTAATTTCCTCTTCTTGAAATATGGGTGATTTAAGGTCAGATGGGTAGAGTTTGCTAAGTCAAAGCTCTGTGAAATTCTTTATTTTGATTGAATATTTGTTTTAAATTTTGCCAGATTCTTGATGTTCTAAAATTTGCCAGTAGAATTTGGGTTTGAACCTGCTGGAAACTTTTGTCTAGTTCTCCTTTTCTCAGGGAGTGGCAGTACCTTAAGGCCCTTTTGAATAAACTTGACAAGCAAGGACCTGGGCTCTGAGAGGTCAGATTAATAAACCTTATGGTAATCTATTTACTTTTAGCCTTTTACACCAGATAGATAGTTTGGATAGAAAACTTAAATTATGTTGTAACTTCATACACAAAATTCTGTGAAAATCTGCATACTGGAAAAGAGTCACATAAATATCAGTTGGTAGCAAATATGTATCACTATGTTTCTGACTGAGAATATTTGATCATTATGCATAGATTTTTTTATTATATTAGGAGATGTGAGGTTTAAGTAAGAAGTATTATTACATGGTATTCTGTGTAGAATACTTCACCTGATCCGCCATTCTACTTGAACAGTTTAAGGTGACAAGTCTTATTCAGGTTGGATCAGATGACCTCCTGAGATTCCTTCAGATTCAAATTATCTTGTGATTTGTAATCAGGGCTTAAAAGAAGGAGAAAAAAAGGTAGCAATAGCTTCTCATTAAAATTCATATAAACTTCCCGAATCATGCTGTTGGTTGCCAGAACAAAAAAATAGTACAACCAAGAAAAGAGTTGAGAACATTTTTTTAATGCTGTTTGCATTCAAAGTCAAGTCTACCTTCAATTGTATGTTGGTCAGTTTGCCACTGTGTCTCAGAATGGCTTTTTGAATAGCAGTTTGAAAACAGTGTGAAGCTGTAATTTATTCTTCACAGAATTCAACATTGTGCTTTCCTTCATTTTGCTCTTAGTGAAAAAATCATCCCCCCAGGTGATAATTTTTCCAAAGTTTTTGGGAGCACATAAATACAAGCTTATCAGGAGCTACTATTTTACAGCAGTAATTAGGATGGGAACTGTTAAATCAATCAAAAATTACAAAATATTGTGCTTTTCTCTATTTCTGAAAAGTTAAAATGCAACACCTTCCAGTCTATGATAAATAGATAATTTCTTTGATAAGAAATTGAGGTCACTTTTCATTATAGCAAATATTTTTAGGAAGAAAGAAGGACTTTTTATTTTGAATCATAGCACATGAACTCTAATTAGTGACCCAAGAGACCCAAGCCAAGCTGAATAAAGACAAACTAAAATTAGTAACAGGCTAACAGCTTGCCTATTTCCTTGGGCAAAATGTGGCTGACAGATGATGTGATGCCCCGTGACAGACAAATTCTGATCCACTTTGTCACTTTAAAATTCTATGCACTGAGAAAAATTAATAATTTCATTTATATCATCCACAGTAGAATCACTTGAATACAGAAGATACTTCTGATTCTTTAAAAAAAGGAGAATAAGAAATGACAGTGATTCAATATTCTTAATCTGATCCCAGTGACATATAGGTGGTATTATAGATAATGGTAACTGATGGTTTCATTACTTGATTAGTCATTATCACCTGTCCTGATTTGCATTCTGGATCAAGCTCCGCCTTTATCATATAGCCTACTGGAAAATAAATAAACTTTTTTCAAACATTATCTTATAAAAATCTGATTAGTTAGTTCATTTTCTTTAGTAAAAAAAAGAAAATATATTTATTTCTGCTTGAGTATTTTATTATGAGAACAGCTGAATTTGCAGATTGGAGAACTAGAACCAAATAAGCAACTCCAGCTTACTTTATGTCACTGTTTGATCTGTCTTCTTCTGCTGCATTTCTACTTATGACTGATTATATCCCTTCCTCTGAGGTCTCCGTATTCTGAAAAAAAGTCAGCACATTATAAGTATGGTATTTCAAGTGACTGCAGTTATCAAATGACTTTATGTCTAAGGTACTTCAACACACAGCTGTCTTTTTCATCATAGGAAAGTTCAGAAGTAGGAAAGAATTTTGGTGGTTTTTTTTTTCATGTGATTAGTACTATCTATTATTCCTATTTATTTCAAGGGAGTGGTTCAAGTCCAGGGCTTGTTCTGCAAAGAATAGAGTTAATTGGTTTTCTACACATCTGTGTCCTTCACATTCATCTTCCACTGTAAATAACTCTAAGCCTTTCTCTTACTACTTTCACATATGTCACTTTCAACAATAAAATATGGCATGTCTGCGCCATGTCTATAATAATATGCATGCCTGCTGGGTATCTGAATTCTGCCAAATGTATTCCATTACAGCTTAGATCTGTTAGCATCTCTTCCAGTGTAGGTTTATTAGGAATAAGAGTTACTAGTTTGGATTTTTCTCTCTATTCCACTAAAATTCTACTGCTTTTATTATCTGATATTTTTCTGCCTCTCAAAATTGTTAGTTACAGATCAGCAGTTAAAAATTCTTATGTATAGGCATATAGAATTTTTGGTTTGTATGCATATAAGTGAAGGCAAAAAGAAGAATTCGTAGATGGACAAAATATAATTGGAGTAACACATGAAGGGCAAGAGAAGAGATTTTTATTTTATTTGAAAATTGATGTGAACACATTTTGTTATCTATAAGCATATATCCTGGATTCATGAAATGCATGTACATGTTCTTAACATACTTATTGTTAATAGTCTTATTTTTGTATAAATTTCATAACGGCCTTAGGGTCATAATGATTTCTACTGTCATCTTACGTCTAGAATCTTGATAATAAGTTTGACAGAGGGAACTTTTTTTTATATCTTACTGTTTCTTTAGCTTAAGTCTTTGCTCACAGAAGAACAGAATCTTGTTGCAGATGAACAAGGATCTAGATATCCAACTATTCTTCTAATTGGAAAATTGGAATATTTTAATATTCTTTTTGTTCCTCTATCCTTTACTGTTCCTCTGATCCTCCTTCATCTTTGTGTTTACCATGATTACCTATTTATCACATAAAGTAATAGTGCATAAGGTATAGAACATTTTATGAGTATAGAACATTTATAACCATATCGTAGGATCATGGAGTACCAAGATGGACGGGACACTCAAGGATCCCCTTGGTAAAATCACAGCTTAAGCAAGATGGCCCACTACACTGCTAAGTGTTAGAAGAGTCCTATGTTGTGCCTGGAGAGATTATTCCAATGGCTGATTGGTCTCATTGTGAAAAATGTTTCTATTATGTCTAATCAGAATCTCCCCCAAAATAACTTGCACCCCTTACTCCTACTCTTTTCCTCACCCTTTACACAATTCTTTATGAAAAGGCGGTCTTCATTTTACACAAAAGTCACAGATCCAGATTTCAGTGTCCGGGTACAGACATTTTCTGTACTGGGCCTTGGATTTATTGAAGGTTGGTGAAGCCTGAGATGACTCAAACAAAACATTTTGCACTGAATATGCAGTTCTGGTGCATATAGCAGGAGAGAATGAACTTTACAATTTAAGTCCACCTCATTTTTTAGTCTCTTCTAAAGAAATCAAGAGAAATAAAGCAGGAAAATCTTCAAGCTTTAATTACAAAGTCAATGATAAAATTGGCAGGGAGAAGAGTAAAACTCAATTTTGCTGTCATTGTTCTGGAGTCACTTTTTTTTTCCTTCCTGATTAATTTCACCCTCTGATAATAAAACAAGCCAAACTCCACATACAAAAATATAATTACTGGCATCTTTCAGAGTTGCTTCCTAGCATAGGTCATGAAGGTAATAGATCACACCCTTTCCTATGCAATTATATTTTATATCTTCATTTACAGCTCACCAACATCTATTCCTTTATTGCTTTCAATATCCCACTCCTGAGTTTTGTGCTGCATTCGTTTATCTAAACTAACTGCTTTTCTTTAGGAGGTTCACTGCACCTACCAGTGAGGGTCATGATCTGGAGAAGAGTTTTCCCCGCTGAATGCAAGTCTGTAATACCTGGACATGTCTGGGAGGTATAATTTTGTCAACTGAGTCACCCCATGTCCCCTAGCCCTGTGCCCTCCCAGTCTCTCATTTTCAACTCCACCCTCTCTGAGATTTGAAGGATGCTTGTTTACAACGTTTCATCCAGAACTTCCTTTCTACTCCAAACTTTGTTGAATAATAAATGCAATAAAAATCAAAGGAATGGTGAAAGAAATCACGAGGGATTTAAAATTATAATTGCGTTTTATGGTTTATGGCAATTACATTTGGCTTGATATACTCATAGGAACAAAGACATAGCAATATCTTATCAATTATCCTATATTACATTAGTCTCAAAACCAGAAAACCCGATCTACAGAGCCAAAAGGTTTTAAAAATCAGTATATACCAGTAAAATCTCTTTGTCTATCATATTAAATATGTAATTTGCTGTGATGGACAAATCCCTTTTGGTTTAATCTTTTAGGAATTTAGGAGCTCAGAAGAAAATGTATTTGAGCTCAACATTATGAGTCAAAAGATTTCCCACATTAACATACAGAATATAATTACAAAAGTTGCAGGATTTGTATTAAACATGATAAACCTTTATTCACTTTTAAAGAATAAATGTCCTGTGCCTGTCAGACATTTGGCATTGATCATTGAAGCCTCATCTCAAGTCATGTCACAGGTTAATGCTTGGACAGAAGCGGGGTGAGAGATTAGTAGACCAGTGGAGATTACAGATATGTCAACTTTGTTCTGTTCAACCTCACAGCAACCTTATAAACAGGATAAAAGCAAGGTTCATGGTTTTTAATGGTCAGTAGGGCACAAATTAATTTATTCATCTCCAAGAGTTCTTTTCTTGGTTAATGTTCTTAATGCACTGACTTTTATGACCCGAATCAATTCTCCCTGTATTTTCTAAAAGTAGAAAATGCAGGAAGTTTATATTTCCCTAGATGAGCTTGTCAAAGTAGATAAAAAAAGCAACACAAACCTCCAAAATCTAACCTGCCTAGAACATAGTATTGTGCCACAAACTTAAATTTTATTTTATTCCTGGTAGGTGGAAACTACTTTTTATATGCTATGACTACTTAATGGCTGGATTGTAGACATAGATGTGCTTTTGCCAGGGTAATAGAAAGCAGAAACTATCTTTAAGGCCTGTTAAGCCATAAAAAGGATGCATACAGTAGATCTACGATGAGGTAGATGCCAATTCAATATGTAGAATTTAAAATGTATTTCTTTGGTCTGTGGCTTTCTGGAAATCCACTTGGTGAAAATTTTCATATCTTGTATTATTCATATACAAATGTAGAAAACATTTAGAGAAATATAAGGTCATATTTCCAGTCTGATTTTTCTCTGAATTTTGAATAAAGTCAGTATGTCCACTTCAGCATTTAACATGTTTGTTTGCATCTTGTATTTGTTTAGTGATATTTATGGATTTCCTTCTAGACTATAAACAACTATTACAGATGTGTTATTTTTTGCCACTGGGACAATATTTCTGAAGACAATTTGACCATCTAGAAATCGTCATTTATTTATCCATTTGTCAGTTAAAAAAAAATAAATAGTGTAACTTGACTCCATAAGGCCTTTTATTTAATGTAATTTCCATGCTTTCTGTTGAATGCTTCCTTATGACTCTTGGAGATATGTTACTCTGGAGTTCCAGGTGGTGTGCCTGCAAGGGTATAAGGCAATCCTTTGTTTCTTAATGCTTCTTGAAAGTCATTACAAAATTCCTTCATCCTAATATGATCAATACTGAGCTGGCAGAGAAGCTTAGCCAGACATCCAGGGAAAATCCCAAGGGCAGCAGACACTGTCCCACAGGACCCAGTGAGGTGAGCAGGGTAGACTCAGGGAGGATGGTCAGAGCCCAAGAAGTATCTGGATCATAGGGGTATATCATAGTGAAGATGCAGGTCTGGGATCAAGTTGGAAAGCCAATCCATAGGTCAGAGCTGAGATCTGGTCTTGCAGTGACCAGGCAGGTCTATAGTGACAGTGGTGGCTGGGATCAGCCGTGGGACTAAGTCCAGGGGCTGAAGTTCACATCAAGGGATTCCACATGGTGAGACAGGGCAAGGCTGTGGCACAGCTGGAGGCCAACACTCCTGTGACACTGCTGATGCCAGGGTTAGTAGCCGGGGTTAGTAGCCCTGGGCTAAGCTGAACTGGAGCTCCTGAGTCTGTGGGTACAGTGTGGGGAGGTTCTTGGTGAGGCTGGGCAGAGGCAATAAAACCTATAGCTCCTTTATGGTCCTGACGTATACAGAGATATTTAGAGTCAAGAGACCTAAATAGGGAATACATTATATTCTATAAGAAAGAGAATAACCATTATATTTAAGTTTCTAATTTTTCAGGAAGCAGTGACACTTTTCAGAGTTTGATTAAGGAAAATTAAGATGGACTGAGGACTTTTCATAGCAAATTTGTCACCAGCCTTCCATAAACTGAATGCATTTCCAAATGTCAGAAAAAACTCAGTAAATTATTTCTTTTTGTCTTCTAGAAAATGATATTATCGTAAATTTTTAATCTACATCCACCCAAGGAAAATATTCAATAAGCATTCTGTTCATGCACTGTGTATAGGGACAATCTTTTGACATACTTTATGCAACATGGTGACCTCTCCTAATACCCTTTATGGTCAGCAAATCAGTCTTGCATTTTAAAAGGGAATTATGCCTGCTTCTTGTAGAAGTCTTTTTAGCAGTATTCTCAAACTATCAGTATTACACCATACTCTTTGCTCATTGAATATTAAAGAATTTGTTCTAATCAGGATGAGAAATAAAATAAAAATTAAATGCAAGGGTAAGCAAAGTCTCTTGTCATCTTATTCACCAGGCATCTTATTTGAATGGTGTATATTAAACTGTTATTTGAATTTTGCAGCAAGACATAAAAAACAAAGTCGCAGGTTCACCAGTACTCTCTTATCTATCTATTCAGAATTTATTAACTGCTTCCTTTTATTTTCAAATTATTTCTGTATTTCCATCCCATAGTCTCCTTATTAAAATTCTCAGACCAAGAGGAGCAAGTCTCTAACTAAAGTGAATTAAACAGCTTGAGAGTTGTACATTGCTCTTACCAGCACAGGTCAGAGCTGCAACTCAGCAATTTTATGCCTCTCTAGCTAAGGCAGTTCTAATATATGGTACACTCCAGAGAGGCGTGGGGATAAATCTTTGCAGTTTGCAACTCTTATTGTTTTCTCCTTCAATAATTTTAATGACCTGCTCTCACTTAAAAAATAGCGTAAACATAGTCTAAAAATTAAATCAGGACTGGAAAAATATAGACTGTAGCTGCCATTTTCAGACTCTATTTGTTGTATCACGCTTTGGGATTATGCGGTAAGCATATAAAACAATACGTACTAAGGGTAGGATTAATCTTACCCAGCTTTTGCCATCTAGCCACCTCATCTAAGATGACATTCCTGTTTCTCTTTACGGCTATAGAACTGTAAAACAGAGCAGTCCCATGAATCCTTAAAGGTGATCCATCTGACCTATTACAGTTTCCTGTCTCAAGATTAGATTGATTGCTCTATAAAAGGAACTACTTCTTTCTACTGACTATGAAGAAAATTAATACAGACAAACTCAGACTTAGCAATCATATATTTTGTTTTAAGGAAGAAGTGAATTTAATCTTACCTTGGTTTCCAAAAAGTTTCCATAACTTTTCCTGAGTTTAAGGTTAAAATCTTCCTTATATCTGCTTTTCACCTCCATCTCAAGTACTTATGTGGAAAAACCACAACCCTTATACAACTTATAATTGCTGGGGTCAGACACAAAGCTTTCACCCCCGCAGAAAACACTTGCCCATAGCCATTTGGAAGCAACCTTCATTCATTGTGCTCATGAAACACATGACTTTAATGCACACTGGTTTAAAGAGGGCACAAAATGCAATTATTAATTACATGTCTGTATTAGGTGGACTGAATTCCTTTTTTGCTTCTTTAATTTCATTCTAATTGCAATTATGATTTAATCATTAGCTGTATGGTTTAATATTTCTCAGGAATACTTTTTTTGGTGTTCAGCTTCTTTTGGACTTGTGAGATTTATTGTAATTTATTGTAATTTATTAAGGGTCATTCATTCATAGGAATAGAGAAAGATGGTAGCCAACAGTCAGTGTTTAGATCACAGTAAAAGCAACCTTTTGAAATGAAGGCAAGCTGGTGGAAAACACGACTAGACTGCAGTTTGTTGTATAACTTATACATTTAGAGATTTAGGGATTGGATTTTGGTAATGATAATGGTTTTCATATGTAGGAAGAAAAATTTGTTTTTAAATTTGGGCTAGTTAGATCTGCTCAAATGTTTGAAATAGGAGTTGGACCAGTGGACATGAATATACATTATGAAGGGCTACAATAGCACTTTTGAAGTGAATACCCATAATTACACTCAAGAATGTGCAATCAAACACAAAAACATTGATTTGCACATCAGTCTATATATTCCTATTAATTAAAAATATTTTTGAAACGCTTGTACAGAACAAAATCTGTCTTCTAAATGTTTATAATAAGCAAACAAATAAACAGAACAAGAGGTACTGAGTTGGACAAACAGTTTTGCAAGCAAGATTTGCCAAATAACAGAGTTTCAGAATTACAGAGTCACTGAGGTTGGAATATGTTACGTTCTGCAGTTCTTTGTTTAAACAGTGAATATGCTTCATTCCATGAATATAATTGAAATATCAGTATCACAGATGTATAGAATGGCTTGAGTTGGAAGGGCTCTTAAAGATTGTCTGGTTCCAACCTGCAGAGAGCAGGAACACCTTCAACTAGACCAGGTTATCCAGAGCCTCAGTCAACCCAACTTTGAACACTCCCAAGGATGGGACATCTACAACTTATATAGGCAACCTGTTCCTGTGACTCATTAAACCTCATAGTAAGAATGTCTTTATAACATCTATTTTAAAATTATTCTGTCTCAGTCTGAAGCTATTTCCACTATCTCTGTCACTATATGTCCTAGTAAAAAATCTCTCTCCATCTTCATTTCTGGCTCCCTCAGGTGCTGAAAGGCTGCAATTAGGTCACCTTGAATCCTTCTCTTTTCCAGGGTGAGCAATCTCAATTCCCTCAGCCTTTGCTCATAGAAAAGTTGCTCCATCTCTCTGATCAAAGTGGTGGGCCTTTGACTCACTCTAACAGGTCAATATCCTTCCTTTGCTGGGGACTTTTGATTTCACAGTAAGGTTATCAGAATCTCGCTCAGTTCTAACAAATACAGTCAATGTTTTCTAAAAATTATCATACAGTCAATATTTTGTAAGAAATACACATATGAAAGACTTTAGAAATGCAATTTGCTTGTTTATAATTCAGATAAAGCAACTTGACATTGATACTTTCAGGAAAGCTCCCACTTAGTTTTAGTTTGAGTGGGTTGTTTTTTTGTTTGTTTGTTTTTGGGTTTTTGTTAGTTTGTTTGTTGTTTGATTCTGTTTTGTTTTGTTTGTTTGTTTGTTTGTTTCCTTTTACCTCTGGGAGAAGGATAATTTGTCTTTGCTAATTTAAATGTTTAGGGTCCCAATTTTAAAAAGGAAGTCAGACTGTATTTTTTTAATTTATTTGTTTATTTTTATTGCAAGCTCTATGCATCTTGCTGACCTATATACATTACACATCACAATTTTGCACTGCTCATTGGAAGAATCTTATTCTCTCAGTCCAGAGAATAAAATGAATGCAACACACTGTCTAGAATCCAAACCAGTATACATCACATTTTTAGCTGGATTATCTGCTTCAGCAACTATTCTCATTCTGGTTGGTTTTGCAGTCTAGATAGCCAGCTGCTGAGAGATGAAGATAAATCTTTCCAAACTCCAAAGATATGAAGAAAAAAAGGAAATAAAATACAGGAAAATAAACAATCCACAACTAAAGTTGTCTTGCATTAAACTTCTGACATAGTTTAATTTGTAGAAGTAAATATTAGGCTTTCCTTTGGTCTACAACCTCTTCTCAGTGGAAAACACTCTGCTTGAGGCTTCCTTGCTAAACTTCTAATGCCAAGCATGAATGTCTTATTTCTTTACCATGATACTTTGGAGGGGTTTATATGTGTAAGCTTCATTGATGATTAGTTTTGAGACAAATCTTTGTGGAATACAGGATTTCTTTTGGGAAATATTCTGATTTTGAAGGGAAAGTATTCGTATAAGTTTCTGTTTTAAAGATAAAAGAAACATAATTTTCCTATCATAATTTCAGCAAATAATTGATGTTAAGAAATTCTGGGTAAAATGTTAGTGCTTTTTCAGCAAACAGATATTACTGTAACATTTGGAGTTGACAGTTTGCACTAGGAGAACGATCATGAGAAATTCCTCTGCAATGATGTATGTCATTGTTTCTCACTTAATCAATAGAATTTATCATTAAAGACAGTGATTCAACACAGTTGTGCTTCGGGCATATAAACAGTCCCATTAACTTCAGTAGCTGTAGATGACAAGATTGTTTGAAACAAGGCAGCTATTATTAATACTAGCATGCAAATCTCATGCCCACAGAGGAAAGACCAAGGAAACAACTCAGCAGGCATCCTACAAAAAGAGGGAGTTATCCCAGTGCTATGTAGAGCAGGAGGTTTCTCATAGTCCTTTCAGTAGTTTCTACAAAGAATACAAGGTTTACTGGACTGATGAGATAGCGAGTGTGGATGTTTCTGAAGTTTAACATACTTGTTTTTTTGTTTTGTTTTTTTTTTTGTTTTTTTTTTTTTTTTAATAAGAGCCCTATTGTTTCTGTCCCAGGAATTTTTTTTTAAGAAGGAAACTCATCATCATGATTTATAAGTCAGAATCCAAAGAAGAACTAAGCCAAATGCTTACAAGTGGAGCAGCTTCTCCACTAATTTGTCAGAGAGTTTATGCTTTTGGGAATGCTGATTCACCAAACATCTAGGAAAGGCCTAAGTTAAGAAAGCGGTGTCAAAATATAGACAGACAATACCTTATAATGACTACTGATTTCATTAGCACAGGTATTTCTGTCTAGATTTTCAACTATAATGTAGAGAACTGTATGTATATATTCTAAAGATATTTTAAACTCCAGAAGTAAAATCTTCTGTCCGTTTCTCTTCTATGTAGGAATCTTCAAATGTGAAGTTGTTGAATAAAATGTGATGAAGCGTAAGGAAAGGTATAGCAGTATGAAATCCATGTTATTCTTTCTTCTGGTTATCATACTGTGACATATCTATCTAAAGAATTTCTTGCCCATTTTGTGTTTTTCTGTTCTAATCTGAAATGTTATCAGTTTCCTTTCTATCCTGTAGACATACAGGTGAAGAATGAAGTGAAAAATTCAGGTAGAGGCATAAACCAAAAGAAAGGTATTCCTCAGCTTGTTAAAGCAATGAAAATATCCTTTCAGGCTATAGACTATGTGAGTAAGAATAATAGAGTTAATTTTCCTGGTTCTGAGTGTTTCTGACAAGTGTCGAGGTTTAAGGTCCTTTTTTCAAGGGAGCAGAGGCTAGCTTTTCACTGATAAACCACTTTTTACAGTGTTAAGTTTCCTTATATTCAACACGAAAAATATACTTTTAGCTGTATTGCTAGAAATTATTATACTCTTGGACAGGTTCAACATATGCTAAGACATCATATGGAAAAAGTTATGACACAAAAGTCCTCCACAAGTTGTTTGCATGTCTATCCAGATATTTTACTGTGCTTTCATAGAACAGCTACGGATATTTATCTGCATTTTACAGAGGTAAATAAACAATCTTAGATCTTTGTGTGTTAATGTTTTTGCCAATATGGATGTCAAATTTTAAGAGATTAGATTTTAATATTTCACGTCTTCTCCTGCAACGAGGGTTTAAAACACCTCTGTCAGGATTAGATACCCATAAACAGATTTTCTGACCAAAAGAACCCTGGTGTTATTGAGATCTTTACAGTCTCTCTAAATACATGCAGGCACTCATTCAAAATGTACAAGATGATTTTTTGACACTCATTTTTGCATATGTACATGGCCATTGACGATTATTAAGGGAAGTTCTGGATCTGGAATAAAAATGTAAATTGCAGAGCACTTAAGAGGCTCAGGGTAGAGGAGGCCAAGAGGGAGAGAACATGGGACAACACAGGCAGAGTTTGATGTAGTTTCCAGTTTTATGGTTAAAGGAATAGGGATATGAGTTTGAGTTAACATATACCATATATTTATCATATACTGCCAGATGACATTTTTTGATAGGGTTTGAAACTATATAACCTTTCTATTTAAGATAGAAGTCCACACTGCTATTACTGTGAATAGAACCTCATCAGGTATACTTGTGTTCAATCTGCTGTGAATTGCTGAATGCATGTATCCTAAATGCGTTACAAATTACAAATGGTGTCATATCAAACTCCAATTAAAACCTGCTTCAGCAGCCTGTGTTTTTTAAAACCATTCAAGTTTTAGAAAACTGTTCAGGGAGCATGGACTGCCTCCTAGATCTTCCTGTAACACACCACTTAATAAGATGGCATTATCTACCTCTGATTTTTATCTCTCTCTTTTCAGCCCTGAGATGACTCCTTTGGCAAGCTGATACGGCTAGTACTGTACCTTCCACAGCACTATCAGTTCCACTGTTCCTCCATTTGGCAATCAGAAACTTGCTCAGTAAAATGTCATAGATAGTAGTAGCAGTAGTCATGATACAATCTGCTGGCATTTTGTCTGTGTTAAGTGCCTGACTGGTTATAACGAGTGCTTTAACAGGGTTCATGCTGAAACTCAAAATCTTTACCTATTTTTGACTCCCTGTAATTAAGAAATAACCAAATATTATATCAAAAAGTGTTAATATTACCAAAATCAGATTTTTTTACAGGAGTCATGAGACTGGATTAAAATTTCATTCTACTAGAAAAAAAATAACCAAAACAAATAACATTATTGTATATATTACAAACTGTTATGTATTGCTTTTTTTTGGTCATAAAATCCATGTTTCAATTTTTTTTCTAAAAATAATGCCAAGGGTTCTGATATAAAGCTGTTGTCCAGGACTTGCATTTCAAGGGTAGAATTTGTCTAAACATTTAGTAATTTGTCTAACGTAATTTTACCATAAGACAATAAGACAATTTTACCACGTATTAAACATAAGATAAAATTAATTTTACCTTATTTTGTATGTCTAAAAGTTAGACATCTATAATGCAATCATCTTCTGTCTTCTTTCATATCCTAGTAGAAAAAGTAGGAATCTCTAGAGGTCTATTAATGTAATTTTTGTTGCTCATCCTAACATAACATGAAATACCTTCTGGAGGTGCCTAATTGTGTCTTACTGACAGCAAAAATATCCAGTGACATACATCTGTTAGACGCTGAACTGTTAGATGACCGAGTCAGGATAGGTCAGAGTATGAACTTTATTTTTTTAAGGTGAGATTTGTCTATCTCCTTTGTTATTTTCAGGAAATCTAAGGGGATCCTGTAATCCTACACTCCTGACCTACATCACAAAATTTATGTATATGGAAAAAAAACCCCACTTTTGTTTTACCTCTACCTCAAGACTGGAGTGGAATAAGAAAAAAAGTTAAGGTAATGAAAGGAAAATTGATACCCTCCCACCAATGAGCCAGGCAATGCAGCTACATGGGCTACTAATGAATTCTCAAACTAGATACTGGCTGTAACAGTCATATAAAGTAAAAAAAAAAGCAATTAAAGTGTTGAGTAGACATGAAAAGCAATATAGGAAGTTACCGTTTTAGGTAGGTAAAATTTCATGCTAAAGTTTCATGTCCATATATCTTAGAACAGAGAAGCTAGCACCTAATTTCCCTCATTTGCGGGGACCTGCTTTGTAGCTATTTCAATAGGTCTCTAATTAAAATAAAAGCATAACACACCAGTGCTAACGCCTTTTAATTAATTTCAGTCTTGTTAACCACCAGTCTAACTTAAAACATTTTGGATTTAAGGATAGAATAGATTGTGTATATATGAAATTTATAATGTGTGACAGCCTGTATGGTTTCAAAAATTGAATGGAAACATTGAATTGACAAAAGGAAAATATGTAATGACTTGGAAGAAAGCTGTGATCTGAATAGCTGAAGAGTATCCTAGATCCAGTTAATCATCTTTCAATGAAAGTTAACATCAAAGCAGTAAAACCTCTCCATGACACCAGTCAGTACTCTAGAAAATAAGATGTGATTTTTAAAAGCACTTTAAGAACATAGTTGCAATTAATTCTCAAAATCAAGTTATGGTTCCAAACTGACTATAATTGAGATGTCCTTAAACCTAAGGCTAGAAGAAGAAGCCCTGTAAATCAATGTGACAGAAAAGTAGTGAGAACAATTATTTATCAGCAGTGCCATTGTGATTTATTTGTATTTATGTTGTGTTTCTACTTATGGGCGATTCATCTCACATGAAAAACTGAATTGCTACATTGCATTTATAAAATATCCTATCTTTAGATTTTTTACAATACATAATAAAGAATTTTTGAAATTAAGACTCAGTGTGTGTGATAAGTAAAAATGAACAGTCCACTATATATGAGTATATTAGGAGAGAAAATGTAAAGAGCAATATTTGTCCCTGAGGCCAACTGGTACAGACTAGACTGTGTTGATACTTTTAAACTGTTTTATTCTCTAACAAATGTCAACATCCAAACTGTTGATTGGGAATGGTTCCTTAGCCATGTTGACCACTGTATCACACATAAAAATTGCTTTGAAAAGTCAAGTTGGATGTACTAAAAACATACAGGGATAACTATGGAAATATAATGAAAACAAGAAATACATATATT
Source organism: Donacobius atricapilla (assembly GCA_013397315.1). Taxonomy (NCBI): domain Eukaryota; kingdom Metazoa; phylum Chordata; class Aves; order Passeriformes; family Mimidae; genus Donacobius; species Donacobius atricapilla. The sequence goes on along the minus strand of WBMY01003428.1, from coordinate 71,911 downwards.
TTTAAAGGGGTTTCAGTCAGAAGTTTTCAAATACTCAGGAGAAGTGGTATTTTCACATTAATTTTCTTTCAGATAATAAACATGTAATTAATTTACGTGCGTGAAGTCATGGTGTTACAACTTATTTTTCATTTTATACACAAATATAAATTAAAATGTACAATTCTTTTCCAAGAATAGTTGAAATGTATTCCTGAACACAGTAGCATAGGAAATCTAATGCATTTTTGCTGATAAGTTGTAATAAAAAGACAGCTTAGTATTGCAGCACACTATGACATTGAGGCATGATTGTCTGAGAATGTGAATATGTGAACAAGAAAAAATTTAAAAAAAGAATAAACACAAAAAAAGATCCCTTAAATAAACAAACACATAGGCAAACACACACACATGAAAACCCCAAAACCCTGGACAAATTACAGAAAGTATATTAATTATATTTTTATTCTCAGGAAAGTACATTATGGAGCTGTGTTGGATTGATCTTCAGAGAGAAAACCTGACTTCTTATTCCCAGAAAATGCAGAATGGTAATGGAAGTTACTGTAGTTAAATGGAGAACAGGAGAGACAAACAGATTTTGTGGCAGATGGATAATTTAGGAACAAAATTCTAATGTTATCACAAATCTTGCTAAATTTGCAGTCAGGTGATAGTGGAATGTGGAGCATGTTGTCATGGGTTCATCCTGGAAAAAGAGCCAGAGAAGAAAACAAAGTGATATTGTGCTTCATGTCAATAAATTAACTAAATATATAGAGCTGTGTTATAGAAGATACAAAAGGCTGATCAGTTGCTTTTGAAACTGCATTTGGGAAACAGATAGAACATGATGCAGGTGTTGGATACTGACCTCTCGATTAAACAGTTTTTCACTAATGGTCCAAAACAGATGAGGAAGTCTCATGGTTGCAAAATGAAGTTATTGTGGAGGACTTCAACTACCCCAACATCTTCTGGATATGATTGAACACAAGCAAACCAGGAGAATTCTGGAATGCATTAAGAATAGTGTTTTGATGTAGATGCTGTATGGACAGCAAGTGAGAAGTCAGATCTGCCAGAACTGCCGCTTCTGAATAAAAATGAGTAGTGTGATTGGTAAACAGCAAGCTTCATTCCAAGTGTTGTTAAATTATTTTAATTAAGTATCCTCAGGAAAATGAGGAAGAGAGAAGTCAAGGCATGGGACCTAGAAGATTTTTGCCTTTTCAGGTAATTGGTAACAAGAATCCCTTTGATGCTGTTTCAAATGGAAACCAAAAAGAGAAAAGGAAAAAAAAAAGAAAAACAAACCCAACCCCAACAACCCAGATCTCAAGATAGCTGGTTATTACAGAGGAGAAACTCCTCAAAGCACAAGGATGGTCCATGAAATTAGACTGACTTAACATAAGGCCATGAATAAAATATCCTGATCGTACTCAAATGCAAACAGAAAGAATATTGAAGGAGGAAATAGAGATTTCCTACCCGGAGAAAAATAAGAATATTACATGGGATGCATGGATGGAATTAGGCAATTAATAAAATTAAAGCTTATAGTTGAGTCTGGGAATGTAAAGGTCAACAAGAAGGGTTTTGTAAGTACATTGGCAACAACCAGAACAGAAACCAAAGATGATGTAGGCTCGCTATCACTGAGTTAGTGAAATGATGTTGACGGAGAATTAAAAGGCAGAGATACTAATTTTCTCATTTGCAGCAGTCTGTACTTCAATGTCTGCTGTCAGGCCTCACACGTCTACTAAATGAAGTACAACTTCACAGCAGGATAATATCAAGTTAGGGACCATGTTAACAAACTGTACAAACATTCAATGGGGACAGACTGAACACACTCAAGACTTCTGAGAGACCTGTCAGATGCCATTTCAAGGTCCCTGTCTGTCATTTTCAAAGGGTTGTATCTGTCAAAGGAGCTCCCTGTAGCATGGAAAAAAATTATTATGCCCATTTTCTAAACTGGAATGAAAAGCCAAGGTAATACAGTTTGTCTGTGAAGAAAATGCAGAAAATATTTTTGGAAGATATTTTCAAGGAAAAAAAGTGATTGGAAATAGGCAACATGGATTCACTAAGGGAAGATCATGCCTGTTCAATATGATTGTCTTCTACACCAAGGTAACTGGCTGAGTGGGCCAATGCAGCAGGGTCAGCTGTAAAATCTCTATAGTGTAGCTGAAAAGAAATGACCTAAAAAGATGGAGAAAAGGTAGGTAAGACTCACTGGAGCAATAAAAAACTTGCTTTTAAGTCATCAGCAGTTGAAAAGCCTATTTTTGAGTGTTGCTCCTTTGGGATTATTGCTAGGGCTCACCCTCTTAGAGATCTTTGTTAATGACTGTGACAATGTGCTCCCCACTCTCACCTTTTCTTCTTAAGCAGTAGCCCCCAGTGTTTGTAATGATGACTGCCTCTGGCATACACGTAATCCAATATTTAAGGGCCATAAAATCTTGCTCAGCCTCAGGGACATAAGTCTTGCTCAACAGCTGAGGGATAGTTGAGTGCGTGCCAACTCAAAACATATCTGCAAAAAGGGCTATAAGTCAGCCAACTTACTCCATAAATAGTGGAGAGTTCACCTGGCTCTGCACACCAGGATCTCCTCTTGCATAGGAACACCTCACAAGGTTACTCCTCAAGGCTGAGGGAATCCTTATCTCATCAGACACTTGGTAAGTGATTTGGAATAAGTGCACTTAAACTGAAATCTTAGCTGGTGATAGGAAGGATTGCCTGTGCACATGTAGTCCTTTAGGCATAAACTACTGACCAAGCCTGGTGATCCATATTTTCTGTCTATGTGGATCCAGCCACACAAACTCCTCTCAGAAAGGAGTTTAGAACTCAGTGAGGTCTTTTTTGAATCTCATGCCTCATCAGGAATATCTTCCAGAGGGTTTTATCTGACTCTGTACTCTATGCAGTAAATGAGTATCTTGCCGTTGAATCTTGTTGAATCACTGTTGCATTTACTATCAAGCTTAGTTAAACGACTGTTCTGTATCAATAAACATATCACTATTTCTCTCTTACAAGTAAAGTATGTCACTCCATCCACTACAAGGACTTAGTGAGTTTGCAGGAAAAAGCAGGTTTGGGAAGTAGTTTATACACTCATTCAGGGAGAATTTCAGGAGCTGAAGAAATGGGCTGATAGAAACACAATGAAATCTATCTTATAGAAACAAAAGCTGATGTGCTTGGGATGCACTAAGACCATGCCACAATGTGGGTGGATGCTGAATGGAGGGGGAGTAATTTTGTAGGAATGGATGTGGCGGGCCCTGTTGCCCACTAGTTGAGCATGAATCAGCAATGTCTTTTAGTGAAGGCTAAAGTTTTACTGGTCTGCATTAGGACAAGCCTAGCCAGCAGACAATCTGAAGCAACTGTGCTCCCCCTTGGGACATCTCTTAGGCTGCATTTGAAGGGGGCCTTTTTGGGGGGCTTTGGGAGAGAGATGAAAAAAATGAACAATGAAGAGGCAGAAGGAACATATGAAATAAAGAAAGGCTGGGGAAGTCTGGTTTCTTCAGCATGGAAAAGAGAATGTTGAGAGACAACTTGTTTGCTGCATTCAGCTACCTTTTACTTGTTAGAGAAAGGACAGTGCCAGAATATTTTCCAAAAAGCAAAATAAAAAGTTTACAGACCATGGCAATTGAAATAGCTGCCATAATGGAAATAATCTGTACAAATTTACACGGAGGACAGTCAAACACTGTAAGAGGTTCTCCAAAGTGGTTGGAGAATCTTAAGTTTTGTAGGTATTAAAACCTCAGTGGTAGAGGGTCCTGAGCACCCTCATCTAATATATGGCTGGAGATGCGATCAGATGACTGTCCAATCCAAAGTATTGTATGTTCATAATGTTCATATTTTGCTTTCCATTAATACTTTGTTTTGTTGCCTACTTTTTATTATAAAATATCTTATCCTGCCAAACACCCATCCAGCCATGGCTATAGTTAGGTGACATATGCTGAAAATTTGGGGGTTTTTGAGGGTGTTCTAGGACTTTTTGGAGTATAACGTTTCTGCATTGGTGTTTAAGTATCTTCTAAAAGAGAACTTATGAGTTTTCTAGTTTCAAACACTATAAACGCCTGATGAAAAAAAAAAACAACCTAGTTTAGGAGCAGCTCAGAAAATTGGAATCAATGCACCACAGTGTGAATGTACACCATTTTAAACAAAATTAATAGCCTATAGATTAGACCTAGTTATTCTATAAAAGATTGAAATAGCAGCTGGCAACCACATTCTATTTTTGGCTATTGTATGTATACCTGCACCCCATCTCTTGTTCATTGTTTCCTCTTAACATTAGTATTCATAGTATGTTATCTTGAAAGCAGAGATAATAAAAAAATACCACTGTGGTCTTCTCCACAGCAGAACCCTGCAAGTGATCTGACTCTCTGAGTAATCAGTGATTTACAATCAGCCTTATTTTATTGCTTCTTTTTTCTCTCTGTCTCCCTCAAGGTAACAGCACTGAAGTGAAAAGATACTTTAAAATCATACAATGAAGTTAGAAACATGTCAATAACAGGTTCACTTGGTGATTCTAGATATCATAACACTATATCTATTTTACAAATATGTACAAAGAAGTGTCTGTCTAGTACACGTAGGAGTGCTTGCTATTAAGCACTTTAATATTTCCATAATACCTAATTAGTGTCTGTTGCTTCTTTTTCAGCCAGGGAACAAAAACCTCTTTACCAAGGAAGAACTGGAGCTCATTCCAATTTACTGATGAAGAAATTAAACTTCAGAGACCAGCTATGACTTCCCAAGGTCCTTATGGCGGAAAGGAGGGCAAAGAAACAATTTAACTTCGCTTTTTCCCTTCACCTCAACTCCCTTACATGTCACAGTACAAAGGCTGAAGAAAACACCATAGGGTAATCCTGGTACAAGTTCAGATAGAAAAGAGGTGTCTCTAGGGCAGCCTGCACAGCAGAGCACTCTTAAGATTTTCAATAATGATGAAAGAGTCAAAATATGCCAGCTCTTCTGACAGAGAGGCCTTCAGGACTGTTCTGGCTGTACCCACCAGCTCTCCTGCTCTGGGTTCAGAGTTTGATAAGGTTGGCTGCTGTTGATCTGAGCTGGAGGTGAAGAGCTGTGAGAAACCCATGCTTTCTAAGCTTTAAGAAAATTCAGGACTTCCTTAAATCTTGATCATGGCATTTAAGGGAGTCACCCTACCAGCTAGAAAGTACAGATAGAAGACAAATTTGATCCTTTCCCCTGATCTGCAGGTTGATCAGGGGAAATATATTCTCTAAGAAGAAAATTTCCAACCATTTGGAGTTTTAATAAAGTTTCCTGACTTAACATCTTTCTTAATCTTCATTCATAAAAAGTACCAAGGATTCTTTGAAAAAATCAGGTTATAGAACTTTATTTTAATTAACTCAAATACTCAATGAAATATAAATATTTGGGATAGGAATATTCTATAAGGAGTGTGACATCTACTACTTTTTGCCATAGCTATTGTGTAGGAATCAAACTAATTTTCAGAATATTATACTTTGTCCCCCACTTTATGCCAAAAGTCCACACAAGTCTGGACCATGGAATTAACCAAGCAGATATGTTAAAATCACTTCACATACAAGTACTTTTTGGGCCTTAAATGCATATTCTTGCTTAAGAACTCCTAGGTAATTATGTACATGCCAGAATCTTGCAAGTGTACAGATTTTACATTTCTGGAATAACAGGCATCATAACGAGAATTCTTCTATAGCCAAGATAGAAAAGGCAGAAAATGTATGAAGATATGGCTCTTTCTCAGTGAAAGAAAGATTTGCTAATACTTTTCTATAAGCATCTATTTTTGTGCACATGACACTTAAATCAAATTTGATTACATTATGTATTCTGAAAAAGTATCCAACTGATTTACCTTTTACCAGTGCACCAAAAAAAACCCCAAAACAAACAAAACCAAAAAACTACCTAATTCATCACAATGTTTTAACATTTTTATAAGCTTTAACATTTTTATGAACTTTACATAGAGACATTTAAAATAATTAAAGGACTTTAAAACCAATTTTGTACAAAACAAATATGAAACCCAATGAAGAATATACATTAAGTGATTGTTATATTTCAGTTGAAAAAATCACATTGAAGCTTAAACTGCTACTTCAGTTTTTGCATTCACCTGAAATAACTAGAGTATTTAGCTCTGAATAACTGTGAGTAAAACAGGTCACTCTGTACATTTGCTTTAGGATGTCAGGTACATGACAGTGGGATAATGAAAAATGTAGCAATAGAACAGAAAATGTAGCAGGCTTCTACTCATGAACCTTGCAATGAAATTAAAGGAAAAAAATCAAGTTTGTTCTGATAGAGCTACTAGCAAAATCATATGTCCACTGTAAGAAAGATCTATGAATATGGATTATACTAGAATCATTCTGATCTTTATTTTAAAACTCAGCTATGAATGACAGTTCTTTTTCATTCTCTTCGACTGAAGAAAAATCACACATATTTATTTCAGTAGTATTAGCTCGTTTGACAGCTTAGGACATTAGCAAAAAAAAAAAACTCAAACAAAACAAAACATAAGTATTCTCTTAAATCAGTGTGAAAAAGCATCAAAGTACAGGTTACAATTTTTATTTAGACGATTAATCAGACACATTATGTTATGAATGGAAAGAAGAGAAAGTAGTTTCACTTAAAATTCAAAGCTTCATAGAAGTAAAGAAAATACTTTGAATATATATTACTCCTCTATTTATTTATTCCAGTTTATTTTAATATAAATGAAATAATAATCAAATAGTTGCAATTGTAAGGAATCTACCATGCCAAGGGACACCTTCCACTAGACCAGGTTGCTCAGAGCCCCATCCAACCTGGCCCTGAACACTGCTGGGGATGGGGCATCTACATCTTCTCTTGGCAACTTGTGCCTGTGCCTCACTACCCTCACAGTAAAGATTTTTTTTTCCCAGTGTCTAATGTAAACTTACTCTCTTTCAGTTTGAAGACATTCCCTGTAGTCCTATCACTGCATGCCCTTGTAAAAAGGTCCATTGGAATAAAAAAGGACAGATTACTGGAACAAAAATATTTTATGATGTTTGTAAAACAAATAAAAACAACACAGTAGTTTTGTGGATACTCTTTCAAAACAATTAACTAAGAAAATTATAAATATCTTTTCAAAATTAACAAAACTACTCAGTCATAGCTATCTGTAAGTGCCAAATGGTGACTCTCCAGTGCAGCTATCTAAAACCATATTACGTTTTCATGTCCAAAAATTACATGGCTACTTCAGATTTTGTATAACTTACTGAATTTTTGGTGATTATCATGTTCATTTTGTGAAAACAGGATTTTTCCCTTATAAACATGTCCTTGTGCATGCATGTTTGTCCAGCTAGTAAATGAATAAATACTCTTTCAAACATTGTTCCCACAGTTTTGTCTAATACAAAAGGGTGAAGTAACCACATAAAAATGCAGCATTGGTTTTCCCGTTTAAAACATTTTTCCTGCTTTATTTTCTCAACTGGTTAATATATTAATTTTATGCAATATAATTCTTGTAATTTTATGTCTTTAGATAGATTTTATTGGTCTTCTGAAAATTAAATTTTTTTATTGGCTGTAGTCAAGATTTCATACTACTGTCAGTATATATGACTGCATACTTTCATCAAGCAAGTTACTACATTGCCATATGTGTGCCAAATATTTATAGAAAAAAGATGGATAAAGGAAAGCAATATCACCTACACATATCATACGCATATATGATTAACATCTTCCAGATTTTAAATTAAGGAATATACATTAAGGAGGCTTATTAAAGAGATTGACGCCATTATGTCTAAATTTAATCATCTGGACTTGAAAGATCTGCAATTTGGAACATCTTTATTGCCAATTGTGTCCTGGATGATCAAATTTAACAACAAAAGAAAAGATACTCATCAACCCACTGCCTCTAAGTGGCTTACAGAGATCAGAGAAACACAGCAAATGGTTGGTTTATGAAGTTGTTCCAGTGAGCCTGTCTTCCCATTTGCTTCCAGGATTTAGATTAGTGATGTGCTTGAGACAGAAAATAAGATTCCAGAACAGAACAATTTGTCAGAGAAAACTGTAGGTGTGATTATGAGTCAAATTAAATAAAAATTAACTTGTGCCTCTGCATTTCACATGGCAGACATTGCATTTCAGTCTATGAATCTGTGAGTCGCAGAAGGCGACACAGTCATCTCTGGGTACTTTGGAAAATTTCCTTATTTTCATCATTTCTAAGGCTTGTATCTTTTTTGATGCAAGAAAGTATACTGGTGTCAGGAATTTCCTAACCTCATCATGTGCCAAAAGATCACTGATGACTCTATTACTTTTACTGTCTCTGTTCTACTCTTCAGAAAGCTCTTCCAATAGGACATGCACGTTGTCCATAGTTAATTCGTTGTTAAAATCAGAAATGGAGGTAATGCAAATATCTAGTTTTCTTCACTGCTGCCTATCCAACAATCATGCAATACCTAGTCTTTTTACCCTAAACACCTGTGCAATCTATCACACTTTCCTTCTTAGCTCCAAAACTAAACAATGTTGTGTAGTGTTGAGGTCTTGCAACAAGGAGCAGAACAAATACATGGACATTTTTTCTAGCAGCGGAAGATTGTTAGGGTTTTAAGTGTCCTTCTTGGAGCACAAATTCCTCTAAGATATTCAGACTAGGCTGGAGCAGAACTGCCAGAAAAGTAAGGAAAACTCAGGCCCACAGACTCTTACCTTGTTTCAGATAATAAATGGAAAAATTTCAGGATACTGAAGATTCAGATACTTTAATCTGCTGCCTTGCCTTACGGCTTGGGATCCTCCAGGCAAGTATAACTTATGTCACTCTATCATCATATTTTTCTTGTGCCAGGAAGACAGCTGCTACAGACACCACTGCTCACAGCTTAGTCTTGAGTTGGAAAAGTGGCATGTTACGTGACAAAAGCTGGGTCAGAGGATTTCTCTACCTCACGTCCAGTACATGAGTGAGTGACTGGAAGCAATGCATCCTAAAGGATCCTGGTAAAGTAAAAGAGGACAAATATGGGTCTGGGAGGGGTAAAGACAGAAACAAAATGGTAAGATGCTGCATTTAACTCATATGATCTTCCACACTTTTTTGGTGCTGTTTTTGTTCTATTCCTCATCAAATATATTCCATAAACTATGGCTTCTTAATTTAAAGACAGTTAAAATAATAAAGTGAACCTTGATGATATGCCCAAGGCCAGTATGGAGAAACAGAAATAACTACAAGATGGATTTGAAGGAACAGCTCTGCTTAATAGATGTTAAAAAAAAAAAAATTAACAAAAGCTTCAGAAAATTTCTGTTTACTGGGTGAAAGCAGAGTATTTTCTGATTTTCTGTTGTGGCTACTTGGGAATTAATGAATTTACACTAAACTAATCTGGAATTTCTGAGTGACTGGGATGTTTTTTTTCTCTGCACCTATTTTTGATAGGATGGTAAAAACAGGAGTATCACTCTGGCACTTTATAGCCAATGCACCAAAAATACCAGGAAAACAAACAAGTCTGAAATAGAACTGTGTATCCATGGAAACTGTATACACAATGGTATTGAAAATTTTATGTTGAATCAGAGAAACTAATTAGTGGGCTGAGGAATAAAACTCAGATTTCCCCATACCTACTACGTGCAACAATTACATGGCCTTCCTTTATTTAGGAAAGAACACAGTCCTGCAAAATGTAGGGCATCATTCTAAATGGATCACACGACCTGATTTTCTTTTTCTTTTTTCAATCCCAGGAAAGTGACAAGCTGCATAGCATGCTTAATTATTTCCCAAATAAGAATTTTCAGTATCAATGCAGGAAAGTGTGTGTAGCGTATGTATCTAGATACAGACAAATTATCTTTGCTGTGTCTCAGCAAAATCTTTGTATGTACTAATCCATATAAACTTGTTGAGATAACACACACATATGCTACCATCTACCTAGCATTTTTCAAAGGTCATATTTCTCAAAATAATAAAAAATATTTATTTTAGAAGCTAAGAACAAGTAAAGTTATATCAGGAACTTATAGAAAATCTGTAAAAGACAGGTAGTGAACAGGGAGTCCTAAGATTAAAAATAAAATCAGAACTTTATTTAAATTTGATACTGAATGAGAAGTATAAGGATGTCATATAAAAGCCAATGACTACTTTCACTTAGAAGTAAAGATGGGGGAAAAAATACATTAACTCCAGTGCGGCATTTGCTTAGTGATTACACTTGTGTCATTACCTTGAAAAATACTCTTATGACTCTGGGGAGGAGTCACTGCTGATTACCAAAATTATAAATATTAAAGGAAATAGAAGGTTCTATTCATCTGTGTAAAGACATCCTGTGAATTTATTTTGAACATGTATGGTTTTTAATATTTTGCTTAAGAATATAGGAAGATAATTTGGCTTTCAGCATCACACTTTGAGTAAGAAATTTTGTTTATAAGCTGCAATTAAATAATTCAAAAAAAATTAATTCAGAAGACATCCCATTAAATTATAACCCTCCCCACTGGTTAACTTGGTGCCAAAATGTATTGTTTAATTTATCATTCTTAGTATTTTTAGAAGGCCTCAAGGCAGGGAATGAAGCAATAATAAATAGGGAATAGTGGATAATTAGAGAAGGAAATGTGGAACAAAATTACTAAGGGCTTTAGGTGAAGTTCATTATTACTATTTAATAGTGCCCAAGAGCATTTGATCAAATTATGGATCATGTTTAAAAGTGGGCTGAGAAAATCCTAGTGGAGGAGAGTTTTCTAGCTACCACTTTCAGAATTTTGCAGTAAGTTTTACAAAATTTATTGAGGAGTCAAAAAGCAAAAGCATATTGACCAAACCTTCTATTCTATCACACAGAATGCTCTAGTGAGATTTGAAGAAGACAGAGGTTTTTCATTCCCTCAGATATTGTTCAAGATGTGAGTAATACATGATTAAGCAGTAAAGCACTTCAAGAATGAGTGATAAGGTGACATATTGTAAGTAGAACCCTTAGGGCTTTTAAGCACAAGCTGAAGTAGATTTTTTTTTTTTTTTTAATTCGCCAGAGTGTTTGCTATTTAACCACATCTTCAAAGAAGTACATTTTTAACATTAATCTTTCAAGATAACTTGAGCTTTTGGTTTGTTTGTTTGTTTGTTTGTTTTCATTCCATCATTTTCCTTGTGTCTTTATGTTATTTCTTTAATTATAGTATAAAAAATATCCTGAAAATATTTTACACAAACATATGTGCCAAATTACAGAATTTACTTTTTCACTATTCAAAAAATCAAGATCTTCTCTGACAATTTTCAGTTGGAGGACTTAAAAGAATGAGAGGGCATGAAATCCATGGCACACAGCAAATAAGAGCATTTAATTTAAGTAGTAAGAGCGAGTTTAATATATGGAATATTCTTTCCTATTTAATTTTTTTTTCTGAAAGTCTGCAACTCATATATTAAATAATTTTAAAATAATTTTTATGTCTTCCTATGCTTAAAAAAAAAGGAAAGGAAGGAAAAAAAAAAAAAAAAAAAAAATCCCTTCTGATCTGTATTCTGAAGTAGAAGAATGGGGGACTACAATAAGTAACTTAATTATTTCTGAAAATTTCCCTTCCATGGGTACAGCTACATTTTCAGATATATATGCTGGCTCAAAGTAAAATGATGCCTTTTAAATATAAAGAATTTTGTGGGATGGAAATTCTAATTATTCAGCAGTTCTGTTCATTAAAAAACTGAGATCTCCATCTTTAGACTTTTGATTCCATAGACAGCAGTCTGGACATTATGCTATTTTTTCTTCTTTTTCTTTTTCCTTCCTTGTAAACTTTGTTAACAGCAAGAGTCAAGCTAAGTCTGTATGACTGGGAACACTGTTTGATGTGTTTCATTTGATATTCTGGAAGTTTATAGCACCACTGGCACAGTTTAACAAAGAATTCTACAGGTAACAGCGCTGGCAGTTGCAGTAAGAATAAAGCACTATTCACAATGATGAAATACCTTAATTTTTACTTTAACCAGAGAAGCAAGGTGTTTCTACTTCTTTCAACATGGGAATGATTGAAGAAGAATACTAATTTGTATACAAAGTTGTGATATATTTAAACAGTTTGAGATAGCATGATGAAATAGTAGAAAACACCACAAAATTTTCACTCAGAGTCACATGACAGGATAGAAAGCCTTTAGATTCGGGAGGGTCAGAATGTCAAAAAAAAAAAAAAAAAAGAAGGAGAAATCTAGTTGCCAGCCAGGGCAAAGAAGTCAATTATTTGGATAGATTTTCACCTAATTTCTGCCACAATGATTACTGAGCATCCTTCAAACCAATCCGCAGTATGCAGAAAGAGGTTGGAGCCATTTTCCTTGAGATTGTCCATAATGCAGGATGTATCTTCCTTATGGATCTCAGACAGACAGCTTACAGTTCTGTCATAGACAGTCTTCTGTGACTTGGGCCTCCTCTCTTTTATTTGTTGTATTCGGAGGCATTCTTCAATCTCTCTGTTGTATTCTGTAATGCTATTCACAGCCATAACCTTGAAAATGAATTATTTACTTTGAAGGTTGGCTGCGTTATCATGTGTCTACATCCCTCTACAACACTTCCTACTGTACATGTGCAAGTACTTATGTCTGATTCATCACATGGGGAAGTCATATATTTTAAACGGTAATTTCAAAGCATACCCTTTCTAAATGAAAACTGCAAGACAATAGTTAAGCAGATATCTCTGAGTCTTACAAGGAAAAGGTCAGATGAGTCTAAAAATCTCAACAGCAGTACATGTTTTAATTGGTTGGACTACATTATTCTGGACTTTTTAATTTGCTTGAAAAATTACTCTGTCGCACGTCTGCAAAAACAGACTCCAAATATGTCCAAAAGAGGAAATTTTCCTTTTTGGTTTTGGGAGGAGTATTCAGCTTCTATGTGAAGTGAATCTGGGATCATCACTGCATATTAAATAATGCTTTATTGGTAATGTAGAAGTTGATTTTAGCAATCTGTTTCTTGCTGTGTTTTCTCTGCTATTTTTTCTTTTGAAAAACTGCGTAGAAAAAATATATTTATATTACCGTGATAATGGTGGAGATAACATTTCTTATGTAAGGGATTTTGTAATTTTGATGCTAATTTATAATTGCTGAAAGTTTCTCAACTCATGATTTTTCCAGTTTCAGTTTTACTCATATTGTCTATTATTCCTTTAGTCTTACTACCAATATAATTCTTTACTTGTCTTTTTTTAAACATATAATTTATTATTAAATCTTATTACTCATCCGCAATCAAATTCACCTGTGTTCTTCTGTAACCCTTGACAATGTTCACCTATAAATCTTCTTCATCATGTACATGGCTCAACTTTATAAGAGTTCTGTGAACTTCAGAACAGATTTCAGAAATACTACCACTACTATTTTGCTTTTACAACACCTCTAAAGTAAGATTATAATGGAATTTAAGATCATAAATTAAGCTTCATAATGACCTTGAAAATCTGGAATATAAATTCCTTTTCTTCTACATTTTGAAATATAAAGTTCAGAAAACTGATCAATTGGAAAAAAATATTTACAAGAGTTAAGTGAATGTTCTAATGTTTTTCAGAAGGAAAAGTCACTACTATTTTTAAAAATCAAGATGACTTTAAATATGAATTATTAATCTAAAGCTACAGACAGTCAGTTTTAGATATAATTTACATTACACATCTTAGGATATGTAACTGTTGCAGTCTGCTTAATAATTAGGTCAATAGAAAGACAGTGCCTTCCAGACAGGAATAGGTTTGGGTCAGCCTGTGAGGTAATTCATCAAACTTGGTACATTGCCTCCCAGGCAAGTAACTATTCACTTTGTTCTGGAAGAGAAGGTGGAACGTGGATATGTCTCCCAGGTAGAAAATTAAATGGGTCAGCCTTGGCAGCAGCCCAGATAGGTGACTGTTCAGATTTACTTGAAAATGGATTAACATGCTAAGGTCATTCCTGAGTACTTAACTATTGGCTCCTGCTCAGATGACAAGCCATTATTCATGGACTTCCTTCCATTTGAAGGGCTGCTTATGGCAGCTTATCTTAAAAATAGATTATGAGACAGCCTTTGCCTCTAATAATAAAGTACTGTTTGTGAACACAAGTGTATGTTTTAACAGGACATAAGAAATCACTGACCCTGGTGACTGTATCTTTGCCAGGGGTAGTAAAAGACATTCTCTCAGCTGGTACTGCCACAACAGCGACCACATGTTAGTGTATAAGAAAGATGCAAGGTATACTGCTGGTAAATATGCTTTTGGCAGGTGTGAAAGCTTAGAGAGTATATGCTTACCTGGAGTACACACGTTCCTGACTTGAAAGAGAACATCAAGAGCTTCATATATTTAAGTTAGCCTTTTATTCATGTCCTCCTGAAAATCTGTATTATTTGAGGAAAATACACTGAAAACTCACACAATTATTTAAGTAGGAAGGTAAGCCAGAGCCATAAAACAGAGAACACAGGCATAAGAGACTTGACTAAACAGGATAGGCAGTTTGGGAGGAGAGATGAAAAGTAGCAGGTTAGTACACAACACAACAAGGTTTTTTATCCCATTTCCTTTCTTTTTTATTTTTCATGAGCTTTTGTCAGTATGCTCTGCATTGTGGTTGTAAGTTAATAAAAAACAACATATTATTTGAGGAGAGGGAGCCAAGTGATGAATAGAGGGCATCCAATAAACTGGAAATTCTGATAGGTCTTGCTGAGTGCCAAATGGCATATGTGTAAATTAGCAACACTTAAGGAATTCTGGCATTGATGAATCAGAGAACGGGCATTTTTTTATGGGAAGGCCAAGAGAGATCAGGTGGTCTATGGCGCACTTGATGCTGCAGGAGATAGAAGGTGTGAAGAGAAAGTGGGAATTTTGGATTGGGATTAATTAAGAAGATGCATATTTCCTGTGTAACTCATGACAAACTATGATATTTTCTACTGAAAGCCAATGCTCTGAGACATATGTTAGGATACTTCATACTGATGAAGTCCAGATTTCAAGAGGGACTCTGGAAAAATACAGATGTTCAAGAAAAACTACCACCAAAAAAAAAAAATCATATTAAAGGCTATAATGAATCAGTATTTTATGGAGGATAGCTTACTGTAATGTCTGTTAGGATTTTATACAGTGAATATTTAATGTAAAAGCTTAAGCTCTACCTGGAACAGACAACAACTCCCTTTTCAAGTGAATGCTTTCATTACTAGTTAATAAGAGCTTCCATATCTGTTGTTCTTTGTGTGGTCCCATAAATCTCAAAAACAATACTAACAAGGGAACTCTATTGCTCCACTTTAACCCTACCTTTTCCTGTCACCAGTGTTACCTATAATGTGTAAAATGGAGGTTGGGTTACCTGACTGCTGGTCTCATTTCATGCCTCAGCACTTTAAGTCTAGGTTATTTAAAGAAAAAGGATGAATGTAGCACAGCCCTGATTGTGTGTCTCATCAGTTAAAGAGTGAATTTTCTTGGATGGGATTAAACTCACTGTAGAAGTCTAAAGTTTACTGTCAAAGTAGTCACCAGCAGTTGCCCTTATACAGTCAGTCTAAGAGGAGAAATAAGCACCACCACT
Organism: Donacobius atricapilla; assembly: GCA_013397315.1. Classification (NCBI taxonomy): domain Eukaryota; kingdom Metazoa; phylum Chordata; class Aves; order Passeriformes; family Mimidae; genus Donacobius; species Donacobius atricapilla. The sequence continues at coordinate 56,175 of WBMY01003428.1, read as the reverse complement.
GTGCCATTCATCAGCTGTATTTTAGATTCTGTTTTAGACAGAACTGCACATTAAAATGGCCTTGAATTTCCTAAATGACTGAAGATTCCCTGTTTAAGTGAAGGCCAAATGCCACAGGCTATTTTAATGGCTGAAAAGGTATTTTTGTTTGCTTGGGTTTCTTTTGCCATAACCAAACTTTCTTGGAAGTCTTAAAAATCTTCTGAGAAGATACTAATGTATAGAAACTGTTATTAAATAGTCTCAATAATGTCTAAAGTAGCAACTTTTCAAAACCATAAAACATTCATTCAGAATTCATATGTTTTCACCTATTTAGCATACAGATGAGAAATCTATGCACCTGGTATTATTGTCTTAAATCTTTGGCTATCAAAGTAATGGGTGGGGTAAGGTCTGGTGCTCACTAAGATCATGGATTAACTTCTAGTATATTTTAACCTAATCAGGTAAATTAATAAATCAAAAAGAACTGTATGACTGTTTTCATGGCTATAGAATATATGATAACTACTTTCCTTTGTGGGCAAAAATTAGAATATGGAATGAGCTGTGCGCTGCTTGCAGGCAAAATCCATTCTGTATTTGATTTTGATATGTTTTCAATTGAATTATTTTCTGTGCTTCATTTAGCTTCAAATAGAAATTAAAAGGTCTATTTTAAAGTAGCTGATATTATGGAACACCTGATAGCTCATTTACAGACAAAGATTATGTAGTTTTTTGCATACCTTAAAGTTTTTGTACAAATGCCTTTGCTTTGACTGTGAGAGAGAAAAGGGCTTTTCCAAACATCTGGTTTCATCAAATGGATATCAGGCAAAATGTGAACATTTTTTTCTTGTGCAAGAGATTTCTAAATTTCAAGTGTGTCCTGGTATTGTCACTGGTTTCCGAAAAGTGATATCTCTTATCAGTTGTTTTCTGTAGAGTGATAGCTCTTATCAACCCGTCTTGTCTCTGTCAGATTTTGAAGCTTGTTGGGTAAAGGTTTAAATGATAATTTATAGGGAATTATATCCATATTTCCTCTCTAGTCTTCAAAATCACAGAAGGAATTATTCTTTCTTCAAGCACAATTACTCCTAGAGTTTCTCTGGCGGAGCTGTTCTTCCTGTGTTGATTCTGACACATGGTCCTCCTTGAAGAAACAATGAAGTGCACGATATGTGAATGCCACTACAGACTCCTACTCTGATCTGTTTTTTAAATTCACATTATCTAATGCCTACAGGTAATAAGGAAGTAGATAAACCTATTAATCAATAGAATTAAATTGGAAAGCAGAGGTTCTGTGGGCACAAATATCCTTACCTCTACCGACAGACTGCCTTGATAAGTAGGCACTCAGCAGAAATCTGTGAGCCATTTCTACTTTATATTGGCATGCCATTGCAATTAGCGTTTAACTCTTTCAGTGTTGTGAAGTTAATCTCCGTGTTGTCCATGTTTTTGCCGCACCACTGAAGGACTAACCTTTGATGGCTGTGGAACTACAAAACATGCTTCTGAGTTCTGCTGAGAAACTAATAAGAGCATGACTGTCAATGAATGAAATGCTATGGAAAAATAATAAAAGCAGCAAAAGGAACCAAGAAAAAAAAAAAAAAAGAAAAAAGAAAAAAGACCCAAAAACCAACAAAACAAAACAAATACCAAAACAAACCAAAACAAACCAAAACAAATCAACAAAACCAACCAAACAAAAAAAGCAAACAAACAAAAAAAAGCCAAACCAAAACAACCAAAAAACAAACCAAAAGAAAATCCAACAAATCCTTCAGTACTAACTGTCCTGTAACTCTCTGTGAGGAAAAAAACAACAATGAAAAAAATCCACCAGTATGAGATGATGAAATACATCTGGGAAAACATAAGCATAAGACAAAATCAGTGCCCTGATGATCTGAAGTTTGTAGATGTGGTGCTTAGGGACGTGGTTTAGTGATGGGTGTGGCAGAGATAGCCTAATGATTGGACTCCGTGCTTTTAAGGATGTTTTCCAGCTTTAATGATTTGTGAGTCTAAGATCCCACCCTGAAACAGTTTAAGTTTCCTCAAAAAATATCATTCCATATTTGTTCTGCATATACAACTTTCATTAATGAAGATTTCAGGCCCTCCCTGAATGGGCCCTTGTGCTGCCTAGTCCTGTGCTCCCTGGGGGTCTCTTCCCAATCCCTGTCCATTGGCCCAGGAGCCCCTAGGCCCATCAGCCCAGGTTCAGCTGTCCATGCCTTAGTGATGCTGTAGGCATGCCATACTCCAACACAGCCTTAAATTCTGCATTATTAATGACAGCTTGGGATTTCTTGTCTGTTATACGGTTGTCTGTTCCAAATTCATAATACAGACACAGGAAGATGAACTCTCTGTGTTGAGTGAATAATCTTGTGATAACACTAGGTTATTGAAAATAAGTCTCATTTGAAATAAAGAGGTTCATTAATATCAAGTTCCAGGTTTCCTCCACCTGCTTTTATGCAACTGAGGCATCTAAGCAAAGAATATTGAGATGTATTTACCTCATCTGACTTCAGGCAAAAGCTATGTGCCTAGTTCAATCTGTCTGTTTGCGACTTTAGATCTGTTTGCATAGTGCTGTGAGAGTTTTATTTCTGACATTTGCCTTCGGAGATCCCAATTGAAACTGCTGCTTATCTAAGAAAGTTCAGTGCACTGGAATAAATTTTTACCAAAGGGTAGAAGAGAGTAAAATGGCCATTCTGTTTCACCAACTCTTCAGAAAAGACAGTCATGTCATGAACATAATGATTTGTTTTTAGTCTGTAGCTAAAGCCGAAAACACTTATAACAGTTAAAAGTGGTAAGAGCTCTATAGTTCTGCTCCTCTGCAGCATCACAATGAACCGCTGAAAAAAGCAGATGTACATCCCTGTCACATCTGTCACAGTTTAGGACCAAACGAGAGTGTAGAGACTAAATAGACCTGAACATCAGAGCATTTAATCACAGATGTATGCAGTTTTACAAATTAGATGTCTTCCTGTCACTTCAGTAACCATGTGATCATTCCCCCTCCAGCTCTCACAACCTGCTAGGATGCAGGGCTGGGTGGTGACATGCCGTTGTGGCCACCTAGGCTGAATCGTAGCAGCCTGGACACCTTGCCCTCTCCCCAGGGTAATGTGCTTCATCCAGCCAATGGTGCAAACACATCCGAGTCATTCCTACCTTTGTTTAATGACTGTGATAGGGACTTCCTCTTCTGTAGGGCCAGTAAACCTCCTTGTCCTTGGAGGAAGAGGAGAAGAAAGACCAAGACCAGATATCCCCACTCAAATTCCAGGTCCCATTCAGGAGCAAATGGCTGCAGCAATCTCGGAGGGCAATAACACATCCTTTTTAACTTGGCAGCCACTTCTACTTTGGGGTGAGCCAGCTCCACCACTGCTCTCTGTGCATTCTTCTGCTCTATATCACAGCCTTGGTACACAGAAAACAGTTTCTCTTTAGCAGATTATTACCATTTTTTAATGTACTTCCCTTTTTTCTGGACCATTCTTCTTTTCTTTCAGGATTTGTATTTTTTTTTTTACACTTAAACCTTACATACGAAAGTACAAACCCACACTAATGTTTCACAATTTTCCCTATTTCCCTTATAAAGACTGAAACTTTCCTGAACTTAGTTATGTCAATAATCCAGAATTTTCTACATTCCCCTTCCAACAGGGGCATGTATTTTGGTCAAATGCTGAATTAAGAGTCTTTTTCATCCTCCTGTGAAGGGGCCAGATATTTGTCTTTCTTACTCCCTTTCCCAAAGCTATCTGTAATTCATGTAATCACTACCTTACTTCTGACACCAAAGGACAGCACAGAAACTTTTATACCAATACATTTTAACCACAGATAAATGCACACTTTTGGGATTTGTGTTGGAGGTAGAGAACAGTCCAAAATGAAGGTTTGGCAAGTTGGAACTGAAGTCTCACTCAGTCATTGTGTGATCCTGGAGCTGGGCCTTAGGGTGGCTAGGTTGAAGTCATCTTATCTCTGAAAGAAAATAATTATACTTTGCAATTTAGACAAGCATTTTTTAACAAAATCTAGGATAATTTTAGCTTAAACAACACAACTCAATATGGATGAATTTTGACATAAAGAAATATTAAACCACATTATCTGAATAGAACTTTCATGTAACAGAACTTCAAATTAACAGAACATAAACCTAACATCACCAAAATTTAACAACACTTAAGCTCAACAGAACTTAACATCACTTAAACTTAACAGAACTGAACCTTAACAGAACTTAAATTTAACAGAGCCTAAACTTGGCAGAACTTAAAATAACGGAATTTAAACTGAGCAACACTTAAATTAACCATGTTTAAACTGCACCACACTTACTCTTGATAGAAATTGGTCTTAATAAAAATTAGCATCAACAGAAGACTAAAGTAATAAAATATAACTTAACATTACTCTGACCTAAACATAGTAAAGCTTAACTGTAAAGCACAGTAAAGCTTAAGGCCTCTTATTTTATCCTCTTACTGGATACTAACACTGGTCTGATCAAGTAGAGAAAATGAGATGCCTGATCAGCCAGTTGTGCATAAGACCTGGCTGTTGCCATCACTGGTGCACTAACTCTGCACCCCTGGGAGGTTATCCATATGTTTGCAGCTTTCTCAGTGACTGACAGGTTATGCAGATCAGAGATGCTCCTCTATCCTTAAAACTAGACTGCTTCCCTTTGCTATTTTAATTCACTAACACTACAGTTAACCAGGCCTAATCCATGCTGGCTGCTGCAACCTCATTCAGAGAAAATTTTACAACATAAGGTTTTAAAAATTCATTTTAAACATCAAATATTTTCCCATATTCCTTACTAAGTTGTAATGTTTTAATTATCTTGTTATTAAGAAATTGTCACTGCAACTCTTGTGTGAATTTCTTAACTTCTGTTTTCAGCCTTTCAACTTTTTTCCATCTTTTGTTTCTGTTGAATTCATCAAATATTGTTGCCAAAGGTAATTTCATCAATCTCTAAACCTGTTTCTGAAGTAACTGAATATTTTCTTTTATTTCTCATTCTAATAAATCTTTTAGAAGACTAAAAATCCTTTTGTACTTTTGTAGACGCCATCTAAGTAAACTGGACTGAAGCAGAACAGATGTCTTCATTAGTGTCAAAGTTTCACCCTGATTAGTTTGAAGAAACGAGAAGAATTTCTGAAGTGCATGAAGAGATTTAATGGAGTAGAACCCAACAGAGGTAGTTACAAGGTAACATACACAAAAACATCTTTCTTTTTTTTTTTTCTTTTTTTTTACACTATTTCTTGAATAGAAAATTTGAAATAGGATTATAAACTATTTAACAGTTCGATTCTTGCAAGATCCAGGGACTAGATTTGTCCCATTTACTTTAGTCACTGAGGCATAACAATTAGTGAAAGATCTGGCTTAGGTTTTTAACAAACTTAATGTCAAAACATTGTTTAACCCAGGTATGTTTACATTGCTCTCAGGAGAAAAATAAGTTTCTTATGCCTGCATAAAGAAATAGGGTAAATGCACTTATAATTTTATTTTAAATATGAAGATGTGCATGTAAGTGTCCTAGTAGACTTGCCAACTCTGTCAGGATCCAAACTTACGTAGGTCCAGACCTACCCTATTCAGCCTTGTAGCTAGATGTCACTGTGGGTAATAATCTACTCCAAGTACTGTGAGCCAAGCAAGCTGTGCTTTTGGGACACTCCTGTAACAGTCAGTCTAACAGGATATGTCACTGGCACGCAGTCACCTGTACTGCAAAATTGCCAGCATAGTCCCTAAGATGTCATCGTTAAGATCAGCAACTTTCTCCCAGTCAAATCTGGGCCAAGGATCATTCCCCATAGCAGTTTGAACATAGCTGGTCTGTTTAGGAAGGAAAGAGAGTTTAGCTGTAAAGAAAACTACTCTGCTGTGCCAATTAGTCTGAGGTCCAAAGAGTCCCTGGACTATCTTATTTATTAACATAGGCAGAGTCTTAGTGATGGATTTTGCAGTTGTGTTTTTCTACAGACTGTTTTTTAGTAACAGACCTTTCTCCCTTTTTCTCATCTGAAATAACAATAAATATTTACAACTTTTAATAAAACTATCATGAGAAAAATCTTATACTTCCCAATGGACTTTACCTGCTATTTGGTTATAGCATTATACAAGGCCGTGAAGGTCTTCTGAGAGTTATATCCTTATAAAGAAATCGGAAACTCACTTTCATGTCATTATTCTGTACAAATATAACAGATTTCTTCTTTAATAAAAATTACGCTAAACACTATGATCAGATAGCAAAAAACTTGAACAAACCAGAACAACTCCTCAAATCTTCCTTGAATTTTCATAATTAAAATGTCATTGTCCTGCATACAATTCGTGTCACACAATCATTAAAATATTTTGAAATTCAGATTAGAATATGTGTTCATTCAATTGACCAAGTTCACTTGCTATGGATGTTGCTAATAGAAATAAATTAAACAAGAACAAAAGTTTAAATCTGAAAACATACTTAAATAATACAATGTAGAAATCATTCTTTCATATTTATCAGCAAAAGTAAAACAATTCAACCTCTAAATAAAACATTACAAGGCATTGTCTAATCTGNTCTTCTTTCTCTTCTTTCTCTCTTTTCATTTCTTTCTCTCCCTTTCTCTCTACCATTTTCTCTCCCTATTTCTCTCACTATTTTTACTTTCTTGCCCTACTCCCCTTTAATCTTCACTCTACTGCAACTTAGGCTTTCTTCCCATTAGTTTGAAGAATATGCAGTATTTCTCCCAGGAGTTTCTCCAATAATCATTTTTGTTTTCTGCCTCTACAGAAGACAGATCTGTGCTCTCTGACCAGATGGAAATAGCCTTGGGAACTAACTTTGTGTATGTAAATAAAGAAGGTGATTGTTGTTACAAGGGTGCATACATTTTCACTTAAAGTGGTCTTAAGAAGAGAATGTAGTTTGACAGTGGCTGTCTCCTGACCTACAGATACAAAGGTATGTTGCTGGTTAGCTGTACACTAATGAAGTTCAGAGTGCCAATTACTGACTTGTTAATTTCTCCTTTAATGATGAGAAAATGTGTCTCATTTGAGGAATTTGCAGGTTTGCACATGACAAACCTAGTCATGTATTTTGATACTGAACATTGTTTCCAGCGAAGTACTTACACTCAAAATATGCTAATAAATTTTAAGTTGCCATCAAAAATGAATTTCTTATTTTAAAAGGATGAGTTTGTATTAACAATATCAAAATATCTCTCTAGAGAAATGCATATCATTTTCCTGAAGGAACTTTAATTAATTTGCTTATATTTTATATCCACTCTTTTTACTCTGAGAGCACTTGCCATAACTTAAAATGCAAATATAAAAAATTCTCTTTATTTTGGTGGAATTCTAGATTTGTCAAAGTGTCTACATTTCTAGAACCCCAAAAGACAAACCATATAAATCAGAATGGAAATGGTTTCAATTTTCAGTCAAATTGCAATCCTCTTCTTTCTTCAAACACTACCAGGATACACTGTTTGAGAGACTTACCCTAAAGACAATTAACATAAAATATCAGTTAGGAAGAAGGAAAAGACAAATGGTTTATGGAGAAGTAACACCTGAATTTCTTATCACTCACAGAGAAGGGATGCTGTGTTTGTGTCCAGAAATATACTGCTAATAGAAATTTATCCCAGTCTGTCACTGACCTTACAAATGTGCAGAGGTGCAACAAGAAAAGCGTAAGAGAAAAATTTGTTTTTGCCACATGAGGAGAAGTTGGTTAGTTTTTTGGAACACAAGATCTTTAATTTCTTCCCTTTGGTTAGAATTCATTTGAACTGACTTGTGTCTGATAATCAAAACCTAAGTCTGAGGCAATCACTTCCCTCTGTAATCAATGAGAATTTCATACATCTGGAGAATGGTTTATCTATCTTATCTAAATCAATCTTAAAATTGGACGCTCAATCTTGGTGGAGATACTTGTTCGTTTAAAGTGAAAAAAAAAGGTAAACTTATTTGAACCTAGTTGTTTAAATTACAGTTAAAAACATCTATGATACACACAATGGCCAAATGTATATAGTCATGATTTCCATTTAAGAGGTACAAATGCTTTCTAGCTTCACCCATCAGTTCAAAACTAGTTTCCTTAAGCTATCAAATCAATTCACTGGGTTTAAAAAAAAATTACTGCCCAATAATCTCAGCCTTTCAGATTAAAATTTTTGGTTCTCAAGTCCAAACATATTACACTTCAGGTGAAAATAAATTGCTTCCCTTGATACTTAAATTACTAGATACCTAAATTATTTCTGCATAAAAATGGGTATATTCCTATGAAAGCAGGCTCTAACTACAGGTCTTTTTAAATCTTGCATCTTTTTGCCAGTTTCAATTGATTGACCAGTCTTCAAAGATGGCTGGCAGAAGTAGCACCAGTGATTATATCATCAAGCTTGTGTTTAACAGATGTTTTGAATAGACTGTGAGGATGTGTTTGCTAGAGCTTTACTTAAAGATTCACAGAAAGTTGGCATATGTACAAGAGGAATATTCAGCTGTTTCAAAAAATTTTATAATATGGAAAAATATATATATGTCAATACTAGTATTCATAACATATTGAACATACTTATGGACACCTCTAGAAGGTTTGAAGAGACAGAGAATGATTTTACACTGTCTTACACTTTGTGTAGTTTAATACTTTGCATGATTTAGTGTTTTGCAGTCACAGCAAAAAGGACTTAAAATAGAGCTTGTTACTGTAGTATTCATAGCGTTACCTGATAAAAGCTAAAATTATTAGATCCGGTCCCAAGTGTAGAGAATCAGTCAAATGTCTAATAATCTATACAGTGTACCTCCAAAATTGGTGGAAACACCTCAGCTGTAACTCATGAATATTAATTTCTTGAAGTGATACAGATATCTGAAAAGAAGATTTTTTGAAAAGACAAGGGTTCAGCTCATGATTGGAGCAACAGCTCAAGTTCAAGTTTTCTGAAGTTTTTTAGAGTTAGTCAGTGAAAAGCTTTTAACAAATAACTCTCTTGATTAATTCAGTATTTTCCCTTTTCATGGATTATATGCTATGATCTCAATTGCTTTCAATTTACCTATAAAAATGCAATCCTTTATATTTGCTATTTTGCTACAATTAAAACAAAGGGTGTTGTTTTCGGTTGTTTCGTTTTGTTGTTGAGTTTTTTTTTTAAACAATTTAAAAAACACTAATAGAAAAGAAACCATACTTACCATATGGACATTTTAGATTCTGGCTTTTGTGTGATTGTGTGTACTGTGTATTGCAGCAGTTATTCTTGCAGACTCCTTGAATCTGAAGCTGTCTGAACGTCATCATCAGTCTAGATGTGGCTCAGAGCAACGAGACTGATCCATATGATTTTGTCCCACAGAAGCCGTCTTCTAACTGGGCTACCTGGAACACCACAGAAGTAAATACAGAAAGTTTCTACATGGTGTCCATCTGTACAACAGGAAGATTTCCTAAGGCTGTATTCATTAATACATTGTTTTCTCTGACTCTCTTTGTATAGAAGACTGTAGTGAGAGTGTTCAAAAAAACCCATTAAACTATAATGTTTTAGGAGTAGTCTGTGTACTTTTCAGACATGTTGTCAAAGGTCTAAGACAAACTTTTTTGATAGACACATTTCCAATGGATATCTGCTCAATATTTTACAAGTTTTCTTTTTGGCTGGTCTTCTTTATTCAGGAGCAAGAGTTATATTCTCATATTTTGTAGAAAACATGTAAAATCTGTTCTTGCAGTTGCACTGTAATTCATCAATCTACTCATACAATAAAAAAGTTTACTGCTTTCAGAAATATATAGGTGAATACAAAAAAAAAATTAGCTAGGTAAGATTGCACCAATAGCACAAGAATTCTCTAAGTTTTTGGAAAAAAGAATGCAGAAGAAAAGACTTATAGATGATTCCTTAATTTTGTTCTATGTTTAAGCTAATATGAACTTCATTTTACCTGAAATGGAAAATAAAATGCCAATAAAGAAAAATGCACTGTCAATGTCAAAAGAAGTCAACGTTCTTAAGAAAAAGGAACAGCCAATTTTTATATTGTTCAAGCTCATGAAATCAAGTCATTACTGGACAAGTTCATAAACTATAAAATATTTCATAACAGTATGAATGTCTTTAATAGGAGGGCTTTTTCTGGCAACCAGTTCCTTTCAGGGAGCTGGTAACTTTGAATCATTTAGAACCCTTCCCTACAAAAATGTGACTCTGAGCACTGAACTGTGAAAGCTCCATGTGTTACCTTGTCTTGGTACCCATGAAGCCTAATGCTGGTTGAAGACCAATAGCAATATTTTTGCAGTGTTATTCATACAGGATGTCTCATGATACTTTAAAAGAAAGTAACAAAAACAGGAGTCTAAACACACACTCTGGCAAAAGCCCATACAAAATATTGGATTTCAATCTATCCATATCATAAGGCAGAGGCTCAGATTTTTTTGTTGATTAAAGGCTTTGATTCTGGAAGCCTGGAGGTGTGTAATGGGGAGGAAATTTTTTCTTAATTATTTTAAAAATAAGAAATCAAGCATTTTACAGACTTTGTGGTGTCTGAGAAGGACAATGGAGAATTATGAATTCATGGGTACCGAAACAATACAAGGCCCTTAGACAACGCAGGGGGAAAGATATATAAACTGCAAATGCTTCAGGCAATAACGGAGGAAACTCCAGTCCTGAAGCAATATGCTGAGTATTTTCAGTCTTAGTAAAATCTTTATAGTAGCAATTTGTATTCATTGAAAATAACACATTGTTCTTCTTATAAGCCTAGAAAAAGAGAGAGAAAAAAACCTACTCAATATCACTGAGCCTGATGATTTAAACCTGCAAATGTAAAAGAAAAAAATAAGAGTGGGCAGCAGTGAAGAGGGAAGCCTATTTTTTGAAGGTACTTAAAGCAGGACTATTGTGCCAATTCACCCTTGAGCCTTTAAAAATGATGGAAAAATTTCTGCTAGAATCAACTGAATTTTAAGTTAAAGGAAAAATATACATTTATAGTGATTTAAGATTTGTGCCACACTAAAAGAAGAAAAAATATAATCCTGTAAACTCACCACAAAATGAATTGCTGAATCTATATATGTTAGACACAAATTACATATTTATTTTATAAGTGACTGCATTCTTCAGCCAAATTGAAAATGTTCACTGGTGCTGATTTCATGAGATCAGATTTTCTGCTGTTGTCAGTGATTGCAGTTTTACTGAAAACAAGATTCTTTTGCACCTCAGATTAACTCAGAAGCCATTCCTAGTAGCTTTTGCTTTTCTTTAGCATAACATACATATATTTCCTGTTGTGCAATGTGATTACGTTGTTTGCAAGCTGGAGATGGAATGAGATTTGTTTTGGTAATTCCTAGCTAAAGTGTGACCCCCTGGGGAATCACAGCCAAGAGTCATAATTTAGAGCAATATCTAAATCGTGCAAATTCATTCAAGTGCAAGAACATTTAGAGTTTTAAATAGCAAAAGCTGTACTCAGCCTCTTGGTATATATGTTTCCAACACACCACATACATACATACATTCTCCCAAGTTGCTTTAGTTATGTAAAACAAAATCATCAATACCTTATTTTTCTTCACATAAAATAAAGACTAGCCCCCTTTAGTTTGAAAAAAGAGAATTTGTTTCATATACTGTGATGCAGATAACCTTCACTGACCTTGGATCTGTTAAATGCATGCCTAATAAGTAAACATCTAATTGATTAATGAGATGAAATTTAGCAAGCAAAAACAAAATCACCTTTTGAAAGGTAGTAAAAATAGCATAACAATATAGAACAAGATTATCTTATTTAGTCTTCTTCATTGTTCATTGTGTTAAGTCAATGCATATGTTAGAAGGACGTGTAATTTCTAGTGTCTCCACCTGACAGTGACCTAGTCTTATCCTACAATCTTTGTTCCTCTTTCCATTCTGCTGGAATTCTCTCATGCATCATCATCCCAGTAAAATCCACAAAAGCTAGGTCAGAAATGGTTTTAAATTATTTTAGATTCTAATGAAGAAGAGAATAAACAACACTCTGGGGACTGAGAAACACTGTAACAAAAAATTGAGGTCAATGAGTTCCTAAAATTTCTATGGACCTAGACAATAACATTAAGTGACAGAGTACTTGCCTTATACAGATTTTGTATATACAGAATTCTGTCCTATCTTTTTTGGTAACACATTTCATAAGGGAATTAGTAGCTTTTTGTGGTCAGCAAATAACATTAGGAGCAAGAATTAGTGTCCATGAAATAATTTCTAGAGATCATGGATTTTTGTGGGTAAAGATATTGTGCACATAAACGAAGCATGAAACTGAAAAAGCAAATTTATATATGGATTTATATATTTGGACTATTACACAGAAAGGCCACTATAGTTCAACCTATTTTAAAACTGAGCAACCAAATAAAGGTTAGGCTTTTTTGTATGATGCTGATTTTTGGTAATTTTTGGTGATTTTTATGATGTTGTTTATACATAACATACAGCAGTGATCAAAACCACAGCAGTGTCACTACCTCTTGAGTGACAATTTTCTTTCTAAATAGGCTACACAGAGTCTGCTGAGTTGTTAAGGAACAAATTAATTCAGTGGTAAAATTGACAGAGAAGAGAAATTATTGGCTCACATAATATTCAGTGAATGTTACTTTAGAAAGTGGCAATATCTACTTCTTAAATGTGATGGTTCTGCTAGTTGGAACTGTTGCCCTGATTTTTTAGCCTTCTCTTCTGTTTCACAGTTTTCTTAGTTAGATCGTTTCTCAATCACGGGTGTTGAAAACAGAGGCAATGTTTTCATAAATTCAAGGAACGTTTACATTCCTGTTCTTAGCGCTATGAACAGCTGACGGACAGTTGTCTTGACCAACGGGATGGGGAGAGGTGTCAACCTCCCCCAATCCCTGGCCTTTGTAGAAATACTATAAAATGGAGTCAGATGTTTGCAATAAAACAGTTAATGCCTTCTCACCAGCGTATGTGTGCGTGCGTGTGTGTTTGTGTGATGAACAGCATCATGGAACCACATATTACAGAATCATCGATGTTGGAAGAGACCTTTAAGATCAAGTCCAGCCACTGATGAGATCTGTGCTCTTCTCGCATAGGGACCTATCAGGCATTGCTCTTCTAGCAGACACTCTCCTACAGCCCATGCAGAAGACCCCTGCGAGGCAGCTGTTCCTCTGCAGCCCATGGAGGCCCACAGGAGAGCAGAGAGCCACATTTATCCCATAAGAAACCCTAGGTAAGAGCAGGTGGATATGTGATAAAAGAAGCTGCAACCTGTGGGAAGGTCACTCTAGGTCAGGAACAGCAGTCCATGAAGACAATAGGACACCTCAGGAATTAGGACATCTTTTCCTCCATTGTGTTTCTACTGCTTAGTAAAGGAATCTAACTTCAATATTTTTATTATTTAAAATATTTACATATTAATTTAATCAATCATCCACTATCATCTGCTATTAAATAACAACTAGTACTATCATGTTATACATGGGATAAAACAATAGATCAGACCACTTTTTACTCAGTGAATGATATATTTCTGAAGACATATAAGGCAATGACTCCTGAATTTCTTCACACTGACACTGCAACCTTTATGAATGGTTGGCTTTTTCTATTAATGATATAGGAAATTAACAGATGCAGTACAGTGGTGATGAGGAGTGCTTCTTTGGATGGCTGCTCTTTTTATGGTTTGATCCAAAATCCATTTGTGTCAGTGGAGCTTCTTTCATACCCAAAGGTCAACATGCTCTAAAGGGTTTGCAAAAGCAGACTGAATCACTAGGGCAGGTGTAGCTTTCAGAATATTAAGAAGAATTTTAAGAATTGAGAGTAAAAAAATTCTGTAAAATTTTATCAAAAGCCTTAGATGTTATTGATACCTATTATCTAAAAAGCACAACTAAGGTTTCTGAATTTCTGTTTCAAAATAATGTCTAAGATTTTTTTATAGTATGCTTAGGTAAAAGTGATTTTAGGGTGTTTTTTTTCTTAAAACAATACAACAATAGTTTTTAATTAATAAAATTGCAGTATAAAATGCACGAATATTTACAATAAAGTCATCAACCAACTGGAATAACAATCACATTATGTGTTTATTTTCAAAATTTTAATTTATGAATTTTACTTCAATTTCTGCTATAGACTTGCTCCTATGAACAATAAAACCAGGGCCAGATGAATGAAGGCAAATATAACAAGTGCAATTTACTGTAAATTGTATTTTTGCAAGTTTTCTGCCCCCTGCCCAAGTGCTTGCTTGCTTTCTTTAGTTATTTATGTATGTGTCAATTCATGTACTTATTAGAAATTTTAGGTTCTGAAATCCAAATATGCAAACTAATCTATACAATTTGCCATTGGAATGGCAAGGAGCATGTGTAGTATGAGTGTTTGCATGTGAATATAGAGGAATAGGGATACCCAAAAATATCTAGGTAAGTTGCTAATTGCAGAAGCCTAGACTGACTTTTTTTTTAATCCCTTTGGTTAGGTTTGATTGGACACACAATTCTCATGTTATGTGATTTGATCTTCACTGGCTGACTGCAATTTTTTTGTAATTAAATTTTCAGTGCATATTATTTTTAAAATGAGCTTGTCATAACTATGCTTAATGTTCATTTAAAAATGGGTGTTTCTGGAAAAATTCCACTGATAAATTTCTTTGTTAGAACACACATCAGAGGAATGGAAATTAGTGTTAGTTGAGGGGGGGATTTTAATAAAGACAATAAAATTCTGGTTTTATTGTTTTCCCTTGGATATTCATAGTCCATGTTTTTGAGATATTTATCTATCACTACCTCAAATCCTGATTTCTTTGAGCTACACAAGCAAGAGAATAGAACATGATACTGGATATCTGTGAAAGCACAGGAAATATATGCAATTCATCAGAGTCTATTTAGGACTAGAAAGCTTCTTACACTGTATTATAATACCAAAACTTGCCACAAGAGCACAGAAATTGATCTGAAGTCCTTTTGGCTTTGACAGACTAGATGTGCTCATTGAAATAATTCCAGGGTTTGAAAGGAACAGTTTAAGGAAAATCGTATTGTTTCTTAAAGATTGTTTAAGATAATTTCTTTACATTTTCTGGCATAGTAAAAATATCTGGATACTAAATGTGTTACTGGTCTTCCTTAAGTTGATATAAATACATAAGTCAAAGTGTAAGTATACTTCTTGCTTTATGATGAAGATTTTGGGTTTTTTTAGCCAAAGCCAATTATATTTGTGGTGGCTTATCACAGCAATTATATGAAGCAGCAGGCCAGTCAGTAATGACTTTTTTGTTGGGGGAGTGCTAAGAACATTTCCAGCAGAGCTCCATTACCTGGATTACAATCACAGTTTTAAATGCAAGTAATTTAGTTTTGTTTTTGTACTTAATTGATCGTTAACTTGTTCATGCCAATAATTCTATTTCTATGCCACTCAGTCATTAAATACTCCCTGCATCTATCTAGAAGCATTCCCTCCTGCAGAAAAAACAGGAGTTTGCTATAAAAAATTCTATGTCTGCATGCCACCTTTATCTCTTCATAAACAAATTCGAATGATAAAACATTTCTTTTTCCACCATTGTACCTGTGAAGTCATTAGGTCATTAGCATAAGTCAATAGGAGCCTAGTAATTGCTATTTTGGATCAAGCAGTATTTCTGTGTATTCCAGTATCTCGTTGCTGCTGGGGACTAGAACCACATGCTCATAAAGAAGCTAAAATGAACAATTCTGCAATAATTTTACTGAGAGAGGAGATTTCATCATATTCTGGTTGACTACCTTTTGTTTTAAGTCCTGAAATAAGATAGTTTGTAAGTTTTTGTTTTAAAGAAATAATTCTAATTCCATGCAAATGTAAATGCTCTCATTATCCGTATAAATGTTTAATCCTTTTTAAAATTCTGCTAATCTTTTAGGCCTCAGTGATATTTTTGTGGCAATGAGCTCTCTAGGTTAATTATGCATGTGCAACAAAGTATATCCTTTTATCAGTTTTAAATTTAAATCCTGCCTATTTACTGCTACACACAGGAACTTTATAAATGTATATTGTGCAATTTTCTGCTCCAGGCATTTTCCTCAAGTGAGTGTATGAATGAATATAATGCCTGGAGGATACCTTAACAGACTCTTCCCATCTCTAATTCCTCTCATCAGTGTGTTTCTCCATGAAACTAATTTTTGGATCAGTGCATTTGGTTTAGAGCTGTGTCTAAGGTAGAAAGTTAAGTGCAGACCCATCCAAACATCTTAGGAAGTAAGTCAAAATGAATAAACTTTCTATACTAAAAACAAAACAGATTTTTGAAGCCGTAGTCAGACTAGGCAATAACCATGGATAAGTAATGAAGAAAAACATCATATGCACATAACCCACGAATTAGTGAGGTTTTCTTTCCCTCCATAGTGACCAGACTACAAATCATTTTTTAATCTAATCTAACCTTTGAGCTAGGAAAGCTAGGTCAATTAGTTCAGGCAGTAAGTTCTAGCAGTGTTTACATCCAAAGGTCCAGCTGATCCTCCGCATGAGACATCTGTCACATTTGTTAAATTTTAAATGCAAGTTTAGTTATATTCAGATATACACCGTGTCCAAAGACCAAGGGGATTTGTGCAAACAGGTTTTATATAAGAGACACTGTTTTGAAGGATTATTAAACTGATTAAAATTAACGTTATGAGCTCCTCCTGCTGACTTTTTAACATGAGCCAAATAACATTTGAATGATTAAGTAATTCTTTATTTCTGCAGCATTCTCATTGATTTTAGTGTTTCTTTTATAGTGACTTTGCAAGGTTATTTTCATTCACCCTAGTTCAAAGGAAAAGATGAGGAAGAAGAAAAAGATGAAGGGAGACTATTTATAGGAATATATCAGCCAACTCTTGAGCTAACAGAAAGATGAAAACAAGATATGCAGGTACTGGAGTCTGAGAAGCAAGAAGAACTAAAACATAACAGTTAACAGACCCATCCCATTAATAGGCCATGTAAAAGCGCTTGATTCAGTTTCTTGGAAGACAGAACCAGAGGTACAAGCCTGGAATCAACCAAATGTCTTACTTGGGATCAAGTCCTGAGAAGCAAACAGACTCCTACACAACTGTTGTCAGTTGAGCTGGGTGCCAGGTGGCCACCAAGACACTAGATAGCTTCCCTTCTCAGTAGTACGGTGGGGAGAGAAAATAAGATGGAAAAGAAGTCTTATGGGTCGAGATACAGGCAGTTTAATAAAGCAAAACCAAAGACTGTGCAAATAAGACAAAGAAAACAAAAGTTTCATTATTTCCCAGGACTTTAGTACATATAGTGGCTGCTTTGGAAGACAGAGTAATAATTAACTCCCTTCCCTGCTTCCTTCTTCTTTCTCTGATTTTTTTTTTTTTTTTTTTTTT
>WBMY01003428.1:20616-37164 GCA_013397315.1 Donacobius atricapilla | reverse complement strand
TGAACCTGTTTTGCTTTTCTTTTAATCCTATTCCGCTAAAATGAAAATTAGGCGAATGTGATAACCGCTACATAGTTGGAAAACATTACAGTGAGAAACTCATTTAAGAATTAACAAGGAGACAGAGATGCTGAAGAAAACAGAGGTTTAGATGATAGAATCATAGAAAAGTAAAGACTGGGAAGGACCACTGCACTGTCTTCAGTCTTTGAGGTTAGAACAGGATAATGAAGTTTAGCAAATAGGACAGCAAGAGGAGATGATAAAATGGTGAAAACAACTTCTAATGCTGCTACTAATATTCATGATGAGAGAAAAAATGTTGCATAAGGGAATAAGGGAACAGTAGCAGATAGAGAGTGTCTGTAGCTGTGTGTTTTATAATTTGTGTCGTATGTTAATTTGTGGTTCAGTCCATGTACCCCCATTGTTATACAAAGTTTGGTTGTAACCCCCTTATCCCCTCCCCACAGCCACATATCCTTTCCCCACTCCCCTCCTCTGGGGACATGCCTGTCTGCCAGGGGCCCTTCCCTGCTGCTGGAAAGCCCCTGAAGGGCATCGAGTGATGGGCTGTAGCCAGAGGGGTCCCCCTCCCTTTCAGGGAGATTGGCCCCCGAGGGTGTCCCTCATCCCTGGGCTACTCCCTGCTTTACTCTGGTTGGTGAATCCCTTATCTCCTTCCCTACCTCCCACCTGGGCATAAAAGTTACTGTTCAGCCTTTGTTCTGTGCTGTGCCAAGGAGAGACCTTGAGGTGAGGAGGTCCCGTCAGGGGCCCCAATAAACTAGTGTGCCAGCCCCTCTGCAGAGCCCTCCTTTCCCCTCGCCTCTGTGGCTGGCACACGCCCTGGGGCCGGTGCCGTGAGTTGGGTGCGCTGAGGAACCCCCAGGATCAGCCCGGGGTGCGTGGCAGAGGGAGCTGTACCTGCTGCTGCCCAGTGCCAGGGTTAGTCCGGGCTGGCAGAGTGGGAACTCTGAGAGGCACAGTGACAAGTGTCAGTAACAGAAAAGGGAAAAAGGGGAAAAGTACCTGAGGGTTTTGGTAAATAGTGTGTTCAGGTGACCAAAAAGACCAATGGCATCACTGCTTGCATCAGAAATAGTCTGGCCAGGAGGATTATGGAAGAGATTTTCTCCCTGTATTCAACACTGGTTGTACTTGACTCAAGTCCTGTGTCCTTTTCTAGGCCTCTCATTACAAAAAGAACATTGGGGTGCTGGAGCAAGTCTTTGAAGGGCTACAAAGCCGATGAAGGGTCTAGAGCACAAGCCCAATAAGAAGTAGCTGAGAGAGCTGTGATTGTTTAGTCTAGAGGAAAGGAGACTCAGGGAAAACCTTATCACTCTCTACAACTACCTGAGAAGAGGTTGTAGTGAGGTGGGTGTTCTCTTCTCCAAAGTAATAAGCAAAAGGATGAGAAGAAATGGTCTCAAGTTGTGCCATTTTAGGAGTTTTAGGTTGGATAGAAGAAAAAATTTCATTACTCTAAGGGTGGTCAGGTATTGGAATCGGCTGTCCAAGAACCTGTTGGAGCCACTGACCCTGGAGGTGTTTAAATGACATATAGATGTAGCACTTAGGGATATGGTTTAATGGTGGACTTGGAAGTGCTGGGTTAACAGTCAGAGTTGATGATCTTGGAAGTCTTTACCAACCTAAAAAGTTCTGTGTTTCTATATCAGGCACTTAGGGACATTGGTAGTGGACTTGGCAGTATTCAGTTAATATCTGAACTCCGTGATCTTGAAGATCTTTTCCAACACAAATGATTCTATCATTCATAGGTATGAATACAATATATTCATAGATTTTATGAAATGGTCACTGGAAAGAAAGACAATACCACCATTGTTAAGATCCTCAGGAGTGATAATAAGACAGAGAAGGTGGTTGACAAGAAGGCTTAATTTTTTGTTAATGTAAGATGTTCAGAAAAGTGAAAGGAAGAACTTGCAATGCTGATATATTCTATTAAGAGATAGTGGAATGGCAACAGAAGCCCAGAATAAAAGTCAGGTCTGCTTGTATGAAATGCATTATCTCATCAGACAGACAGAAACAAAATAAAAAAATTAGAAGTATCACCCTATAAATGAAATCACCAAATAGTTATGCAGAGAAAGCAAAGACATCACCAAAACTTAAGGAGTCAAAGATAATGCTGGGGAAATACCACAAAAACTTTTCTGCTGGAGGGAGAAAAGTTAGTTGTCTATAAATGTTTCCTGTGACGCCCTGATCAATACATTAAAAAAAAAAAAAAAAATCCATTAAAAGTCAATGATAACACCCAGACCACAAAACTGCGCCTGTTTCCAGAAAAATGTCATTAAAAACTTATATACATATTAACTATAAAGTATAACTATTAAAGTATTGAAGAATTTAATAGTATATCATATGTTGAAAAGGTGGAGTTTTAGTTCACCAATATTTGATGGGGAAACAGGGCTGCTGTTAGTAAGTATATGGAGAAAAAATGAGGGAAATATCAATTAGTCTACAAGACAATTCTAAAATAAGAACTAAATGGGATAGAATGTCAGTTGATATAGTTGACATAAAAATAAGGTTATTAAAGACATCTCACCAGTGACAGAATAAGCAATCATTGCTATTGTTATTATCACGCAAAATAAACCATTCAACTTGGCTTAAATATTTGGGAATTTGATTATGCTAGGTGATTTCTCCTTAAGAAATGTGGAGGCTTAATAAGGTGGGAGGTGTTAAAAAATGCTATTTGTTTAGAGCCCAAGTTAGTGAGAAAATAAAAGCACAAAAATGGCCAATCTGACAATGAACAAAATCAGTAGCCTAAGTACCTGTAGTCAGTCATCAGAAATTATATTCAAAGTAATAGAAGAAAGGTCAAGAATACATAAATAAATGTAGTTTTAAGCAGAAAACATGTAAAGCACTTTTATTTGGTAATTTACATGATAATTGTGTGTCAGCAATTGACTCCAGTCAAAGACTCCATTCCAGTTCATCAACTGCACTTGGCTTACTTTAATGCCTAGAGGTATTTCAAAAAAGACTCATTTACAACAAAAGAAGGGAATTGTACGTGTAAGGGGAAAAAACAGAAAGTTTTTTTTAAATCATTAATCCAAATATTGCAAGTCTATTCAAGATATATGTGTTGGGCACGCAGTTTTGTCTGAAAAACTCGAGCTATCTGAAGAAAAAGCATCCAAAATTCATTTGCATGGATTTTAGTGCCCCTTACTTGAGCTAACATTTTACTATTTTTAACTCATAGTGCACAGTATAACTTGAAAAATAATGAATTTGAGGACATATGTTTCAGTTAGAAACAAAAAAGGCGAGGAAAAAACCAAACAACATTGTCCTTGCCCTTGAGGTTTGCTGGAAAAGGACTTGAATTTTGGTGAGCCATACATATTAATTTTGTTGAATGGATGTTGCCTGGTATTCCAAAATAATGGTGGTGCCTTTATTCTGCCAAAATAGGAAACTACAAGTAAGGAGGCAGCATTTTTCTAACAGGTAGTTTTCTCAGAGCCACAGCTCTGGGTTCCAGGGGCACACTAACCATCTTATCATAGTGGAATAGCTGCCTTCCCTTACCCAGGTACATACACTCTGTGAGGTCACATGGGCAGCAAAAGGAGTGTCCACATCTAAAGTGGGGAGATGACAGACTGTGGGCATGATGCAGAACACCTGTGAAAGAGAAGACAGGTAGATGAATATCTTATTTTCAAGATTTTGCTGGGGAAGAGAGGGTAAGGACATGGGGCAAGAGGAGGCTGAGGCGCTAAGCATCATGAATGATAATGAACTACCACTGTCTTTCCACCACTACCAAGAGCTGACTGCATCTCATGAGATTATCATTCTTTTTTAAATGTTGGTTTATTTTAGGTGATGCAATACCCAATACCCAATATTTTTCTGTCTTCAAATACTGAATTATTATTTTTCAAATTTAACAAGATCATCAAAAGTGATCCAGGCATAGCATAGTCTATTTGTTGAACATTTTTAAATCAAAATCAGTTAATTGCAGCAACCACTGCCCTTAAATTTACAGTATTTTTTACTTTACCGAGAAAGGGCTGAAGAGTCAGTTAAATAACTGACGTCCATTATTTTTTTTCTTTTTGTTTTTAACTTGAAAAACTGAATAATAGATGCTGTTCTGGGGACAACTTTTCATAACTAGCAGCTTACAAGAAAAAGTATGTTTTTTCAAGCAGTCCTCAAGGAAAAATTGAATTCTGTGGATAAAATTTCATATTTTGTGAAAGTTGCAGTCCATCCACTGGTTTTAGAAACTTCCTTAATATTTGTGAACTCCTGTAACCACTAAATAGTGATAATGCCTAATAATCAAATAGTGTTTATCTGTCAGATAAATGTGAAAATAGTAGTTTTAAAGTAAAAGGCTCAGGACAGAAGATTGTGAAATATCCTTGTCAAAGTTTGGCTGTCCTTTAAAAAATATGTGACTCCTAGGTTAGGGTTTGATACTCCTTTTTGTAATTCCCCTTCTGACACAATAAGAGACGTCTCCATCAGTGTGACAGGACTTAGACATTAAATGTCTAAAGATGTTCATGTAAACGTGAATTGGCTGAAAGGAGTACAAAATACTTCACCTCAATCCCCTAAACACGTTGAACCTATTCAGATGTGTATAAACTGAAGAAACTGGTTATGTCATATGAATGCCTTCTCATTTTTTTTTCTTATCTCATAGCATTTTTTTCCCCTAAAAACTTAGGATAAACTTGTCATGTCAGTAGCTATTATTATATTAATTCTCTCTGAACAAAGCATCATAGTTTCAGCTGGTGTGGATCTGCTGATGCCAGTGGAGCTTTTACTATTGTTTATCATTGTCAGTGCAGTACAGCTGAGACTCTGTAAGAGGTGGACTAATTGCCACTTAGGGGTATGTCAGGAGAGAGCAGGGACCATACAGCCAATCCATCTGTCACAGAGCACTTGAGTAAAGGTTAAACACATGGTTCAACAACCTCTAGTTTGTACTAGCAGAAATATGTACTGGCATAAATGTTGAATTATATTTTTTTTTATGTGTAAGCTAATAGCACAGAATCAAAATACACCTCAGATTGGCTGAACAGTTTATTTAGGGTCTCCATAAAGAAGCATACATCTTCATATGAACAATAAAATTATTTAAATCAGTGAACAAAATCAAAGACTGAGCTCTTGAAAATAAGCTCTATACCTAATAACAGTTCGAGTTGATTTGCTGCATCATAGTTCAAAGAATATAAAGAAAAATGCATGTTGTAAAATCTAGACTATTAATGAAAACAGTAACTGGTTACCTTGATGCCAGTGCTGTTCCTTTTCCTTCATTTTCTATCATTATATGCTATTCTAACTTTCTTTCTCCCAGTTTTGAACCTAGTTGGATTAAGGTTTTAAATAAAATCTTCCATTCTTTACAGAAAAATAAAAATACTTGAGAATATTTATCTTTGTGTATATCTTCCATATGTTCTGTACCTATAATAAGAGTTTTGAAAAGCTAACCTTTTTAATAATAAATACGGTATGTCAAGGAAATGGCATATGATTCAGCTTAAAGATAATTAATAATTATGAATGATACTAATGATCCCTTAATGTTAATGTCATTCTTCTAATTTAATATGGCAATTAATTTTGCACATGAAATACATGCAGGTGCTTTGAATAATTTTTAAAAAAACTTAATTTCCTAACTCTCTTGATAGTTTTGCAAATTGAGAATTAATATCGAGTAACTTTCATAGTAATTTTTAGTTTAATATATTATCACCATAACAACCACTTAACAGTTGGAGAGCAGCTTCACATTAATTCTATTTATGGCTACATATATTAATTATATTTAGGATGATTTCTGTGGGTAAACTTACTCCACTGATGGTCTTAAATTAATGAAATCATAACGCGGCTCATTTCCTACATAAATTATGCGTCATGATTTGCTGTGTTTGTGAGAATATTGACTTTGAAGACTTGGCAAACATCTTGAGGACCCATCATCAGTGTTGTTCTCAAATTGACTGGATACTGATAGATGAACGGCTTTACATGGAAATGTATCTCATGCTGCAATTTCATGGACAGTATTATGCTCTTGCTCAAAGCAAGGTCAAATAGGCTATTGTCTGTAGCTGAGGTTCATAACAGGTGTTTACAATAGAAGCATTCTTTAGGCCACCTGAAGAAAAAGAAGTATACAACTCCAACTTTAATTGAACTTAGAAAAAGTAATTGTTGCAGAAGCTAGTCAGCATCTACCACTGTTTTATTCAAAAGGATAAACAAAGCTCTCTATGCATTTACAGTCACATGTTCAACAGCAGTTACTAAGCATGTAGTGTTTGATCAAATAAAGTGTACCTATTGCTACACTACATAATGAAAGGTAAATATGCCCCAACTGTACATATCCATAGTCCTCTGGGGTAATACTGCTGCACAGATATTAACAAGGAACAATATTGTCTTGAGAGATGAGATTCCCTTTCCAGTTGACTTGGCAAATCACTCTTTCTATACTCCATCTTACCTATTCACTATGCCCATACTAACATTAGATAATTTAGACTAGGTAGTTATCTACATTAAGATAGATAAAAATCTTTATACATTTATGGTGGATTAAGAGTCTCTTTGCTCTTTGTTGTGTATACTTTGTTGTTCAGTTGTCATCAATTTGCTCACCTGTTTTTGTGAATATACTTTGTCCAAAACCTGCTCTGACATTTCATTTGTGCCAATCTTCTAAATCCTTTCTACATCACCCCAACAAAACCTTTTAGTATCGTTGAACTGAGACTAACAAGATTTGTAAAGTGCTATACTAAGGCTCTAAAAACAGGAATGGATTTCTCTCTGTTATAAAATATCTCTTCCTCTTACCCCCTGCATGATATCTCATCTTGGCCTTCTTTTTAGGGAATCAAGAAAAGCTAAGCTTATTTTGTCTGGTTTCCCTAGAAATTGTCCCTCACCCTACACAGATGTCTATAACATATTATATTAATTTTTCTCCCAAGCACATATCTGTTGAGGCATCCTGATCTCAACTCTGAACTCTGAACTTTTTCTTCACTGACTGCAGAGGATATATATGATTTACTAACACTATTTTTGATATCTAAATTTATCTAGGAAAATTTGAATCATGTTATTGATCTTCCCACTATGGTGCATCTATCTGAGAATGCATAAGATATTGTCCATGAATATATTTATTGATTTTAATATATTAATGCTATTTATTATAACATTTATTAAATGTCATGACATTGATTTCAACTTTGTGTTGTAAAGGATCAGGCTATGTTTTAGAAACTTTAATAGATAAATTGATCCTAAAAAAGTGATGATGTTAGTCATCCTTGTGCCTTGGATATCTTTAAAAAGAGATCCTTTAACTGACAGAAAGAAGAAGAATTGAATTCTGTTTACCTTATTTATGTTCAACAGCTTGATTATAGGATTAGAATCAAAGGGAGACTTGAATATGATCTTTGTATTTATGTTTGTGCTTGGCTTTGAATTTTGTATAGAAGTCATTGTGAAAGTAGCAATAGGGAATATCACAAGGAAAAGCTAAAGTCACTCTTCTGACTAAAATATTCAAACAACCTAAGGCTGTAAACCTTCTTCCTTTTCTTAATGTGAAAGAAAAATTATGCTATGCTGTTGTAACATAGGATTTCTCAAACATGTATTCAAAATTAAGTATCTGAATGCAGGCCCCAAGTGTTAAAAACAAAATCTTAGCAGATTTTGGACCATGCAAAGTAATTTCTTTACTTTTTAGATTGTAAGATTTATTCATTTTTGAGCCTGAATTTTCGTGGTGGTATTTTCATTTCACAGAGATATGAAAAATCTCATACATATGAAAGCATGAAATAATTTCCCATAGCATAGAAATTATCATTTAACTTACTGAACTTCAGGTAAATAGCTTAAGGAAAAAAATATTTCAATAGGGCTGAGACAGTTTTGTCTTCAAACGCAATTATTGGCTTATTTTATATTAAAAGCAACATAATTATGAGTTGCAGATCATGCATTCATATCACAATATCTAACATTGAGACATCAACTGCATTGCATGTGAAACTGTCCTTTTGCATTTTATCTATGAAAGCCAAAGGAGAATCAAAATGCAAAAAAGGAAAGGAAGCCCACATCTCCGGACTTAGAACAGTAGTCTTTCCTCCTCCCATATACAAGTAATCAAGCATTCAGTTCAATGAACAGAAAGTTGATGGAAGACCTTACTCCCCATCAATTTTTGATTTAAATACAGGTTTTTGATTTTCTCCATGACAATGAGGAAATAAAAGGTAAATCAAGGCATTTAAATCTTACACAAGTATCCTATTAATCATTGTTTAGTTTCGTGTTTGGCAGGAACACATGTGTTTAAATAACATAGGTCTGTGATAAACTTAGAGGGACCCCACTGAATGTGCTTGAGATTCCTGACCTTCTTGGTGAAAGATTAAAGTACAGTGGTAAACCACTCCCGGCTGAATCCCTGAAGTACAGATAAAGACAGCAGGTCTGGTGATCCTCTGGCATGGGCTGAGTTCTGCAGTGCCTGCATTGTATTTTTGTGCTTCTGCACAGATGTTTGGCATCCAATGGTTGTCGAGGTAACAAAAAACAAATTTACTCCTTGCATTTAATCTGTGGTTTTGTGGTTGTTTCTGTGTCCTGCCTGACACTGGGGAATGTCACAAACCCCTTTTCCTGCTATGAGGTAAAGTATGCCCTCAGAAGACATATCCATGAATGAGGAATCCTCGGAATGACATTTTTTGATTGGCTGTTAACAAAGACAGTTTACACCAGAGATGCCTGTCTTAAGGTCGATTTCATTTCAATTAACTTAGACATCTGAAACTCTGTATTGTTAACAAAACTGCCTTCATATTAATGGAAAGAAACAGACCTTCAGGAGGTTACGGTAATCCATTTTTAGAGAGACATGTAAGGCAACATGAGTCATCTTTAGCTAGTGCCTGTATTGATAATTTAACCAAAAGTGAGTGCAAACCAGATAATTATCCTTTGGTTCTCTACAGGTATTGAGGTAAAAACCTATATTAGATGTTTAGCCATCTGAACAAGTGTGCTTGTTTGTCTTACTGTTGCTCTTGGTATCAATAACTACTTAATTACTTTGGATGATGTGTAACATTCAGAGAAATCTGCTCAGAAGAAAAGAGCAGTTCAAAACAAAACCCTTCGCACTACCTATTTTCATATGAGGTAGAACTCTCTTAGAAAATTAAGTGAGTCAGGGTCTTCTGCAGATGGTATTTATCTGTCATATTGACACATCTTGAGGAAAAACATGAACTTGGACATTTATGTAACATACAAACCTGACATTTTTTAGCTTCTTAGTGATTATTTTTTGTGCGTGTCTGCAAGTTCTAGGTGAATAGATTGTAAGCTATTATGGACAGGGGCTCTGGGCCCGTAGTATGGTTGAGTTACATATAAGTGATTTAGGTACTGGCAGAGAGCAAATTAATAATTCTAGTTATGGACCCTATACCTCACTTCCAAGGATATTATTTGAAGAACCATTGTTCTCCCTAGCAGCTTAAACTTTCCTATTCTGAGAACCCCATAAATTTTAAGATTTTAGCACATTTTAGTTCAGAAATACATTTAGCAGATCATTATGTACTACTTGGCAAGGATTTCCACTCTGAAGCTGCACTATTAGGACAGCATACTTTCATATTAGGACAGCATGCTTTCATTTGATTTAATCACATCACTGCTACTACAAAAGGTCAGAATGGAGCAAAACATGTCCTCTATTGCTTCACATTCCTGACACATTTGTCAATTAAAAATCCAGCATGCAGGAGAATGCTGTTTTTGTGTCATGGAACAGACCTGTTAAATTACAGAGATTACAGCTAGTGAAAATATAACATTTTCCCCAGAACATCCCAGTGTACAGGTATTTCTTCTCTTTAATTTGATAAAGAAAGCAATAAAAGAGTTAAGATTCTTAATCAGGTGGGGTTTTGTGGGGGGTTTTTTGTTTGTTTGTTTTTGCTTTTTTATATAGCAAAATCTATTTTCTAGACTTTTGTTGTTTGGAATGCATTTTCGAACTACATTAAAAATATAACCTCCAGTTTTGATAGTTTGATAATTTTCAACATATTTAATATATATTTGGCCATCAATAGTTAGTTGTGACAAGCACAACAGAATAAGTACTATGCAATTATAAAAGGCAATGAAGGCTAGAAGAGCTTTTTAAAATTCAAGAGAATAATATATCCAGCATTTTAGTACTAATTATATTCTTCTGGCTTCACATTTTTGATCTTAACAGTATGTATATGTACAGACAGTAGTTCTGCAACATTTGTGACATGTTATAACCTTGTATTACATCTCTTCCCCAGCATCTGTCTTAGAATAACTTAATGAAAAGCTTACAGATGACACAGCCCCAGACAGTTTAGCAAATAATGTTCGGAATCAGGTCAAGATGTCTTGGAATACAAAACCCATCACATTTCTAAGGTTATATATATACATATATATCCAACTGTTATCCAGCATATGGTATGATTTTCATAAACCTGAAGACATCCAAAACTTTTACATGGTGATGGCTGATTCAACATGGTGTTAATCAGTTACAGCCTCTGGAATCATAGATGGAGGGTACTGAAGAGAACTTGCAGCACTAGAAATCTATTTTTACATCCCACCATCCCCCCTTGTGCCTCCTCCAGTGCTCTGACTTGGGTCTTTGTCTCTCTTGGACACACAATCACACACACATACACACTGTCTGGTGAAAAAGCATGAACTATTTTTTACAACATATGACTCCATTTTTATACTATTTCTACACAGACCAGGGATTGGAGGAGAAGGCTGACACCTCTCCCATCCCATTGGTCAAGACAACTGCCCATCAGCCATCCATTCCTCCAAGAGGAAGAATGTAAACTACTTTGTCTTAACAAAAACATTGCTTCTATTTGTAACACCCATAAGTGAGAAAGCTAAGAACTATGAAAAAACATCTAAAGCTGTGAGACACACCAGAAGGCTGAAAAATCAGGGTGGCATGTCTTCATCTGTTTTAGATGCATATTAGTTCATTGAAGCATCATTATTTCAGATGAGAAAATTACTGGAACTGAGGAAACTTTTATCTCGCCTCAGAGGAAAGAAATAATTTACATGCACAGTCTGGAACTGTAATACAAGGGAGAAACTATCACTGTTGGTGAGTAAAGAATGCCCTACAAAAAGAGGTTTCAAATTCAGATGTCTGCATAAGGAGCGGGGTGGAGTTCTTTTGGAAACCCCAGTAACTTTAGATAATGTGGCTAAGGATATATGGTTTCAGCTTCTCAGGGATTTATCATTTTCCCTTTGGTTTTATATGTACTTGGAATATGGTGAATGTCTATGCCTGGTTTTATTGCATATTGTCTCTGGAGTTACTGGCTTTATTGTATAATTTAAACTTTATTTTCTGGTTAGTACAAAAACATCAGAGAAGACATTTGATTATTTCTATACATAAAGCTGTGTTCACTATCAGAGTAACTAGAATTTACAGACAAATATGAAGTACAATTTCAATAAAGAAATTTTATTGCTCTTTCCTTTGCCAAATGGTTGTAGCTGAACAAACTACATGTAGAATATGAAATACACTCCTCAGTGATATTAGACTTCAAACTACGTCATGATTAGGAGAACAAATCCCAGCACACAACTGCTTCATTGAAGGAAAACCAGATCTTTCTTTGGATATTTTAGCAATCATATATTGAAAATATGCACTTTGCACCTTAGCAAATCAATCATTCTGGGGCTTATAGTGAAGATGAATAGGAAGGAATTTAAACATAGTTAAAGAGTGAATGTAAAGCTCATAGCTTGCCTTGCATAAATATTATGGGAGAGAATACTGTTCTCTCTGTAATAATAGTACATCTAGAAAAATGGCTCCTAAAATTAGCTAGGTCTTAGTTACTGACCATTTACTTCAAGCAGATGTATTTTAAGTAGTTTTACTTAGGTAAACTTGTCACTGAATTTTTTGTATTTTCTTAAATGAAGTCTTTAGTTCAAAATAGCAAGACCCTTCTGTATGCTACTGAAAGAGATGTGCCACTAACCTGGCACTCTGATGTGTAAATGAGACTCAATGAACGAGAGTAAAGCTTGTGTGATATCTGTAGGGTATACGTGGGCAGAGGAGAGTTATATAAGGCCATTTGGAAGAGAAAGAGTAAAATGTAGGCATAAACTGAGGTAGCGTTGTCACTGCTTATGTGTCTGATAATAAAAAATAAATAACTCACAATTAAACAAGGCTACCTTCAGACATGCAGCTCCTACATCTCCCATGAGTGTTCTACACCTCAGGCACACCTCAAAAAACACATGAAGCTGTTTTCAATGGCTCCTTAGGCTCATGGCCACTCTTCTTTACTAAAAAAGCTGGAATATTCTTTGATAACCTGGTCCACAAATTCTGCCTGTCATCTGTAAAGCTGTGGACTCAGCCAACAAGTTTCTTACATGGGATTAGGTTTTTTAGTACCCTGACGCAGGTGCACAGGAGGAACATGAAAACAATCACAAGAGTTTAACAACAAACTTTTACTGGCAAACTTTAGAAAATAATGGTAGTTGGCAAATTTTAAAGCAACATTCAATTCAAATAGAGCATTTCACAAGGCATTGACTTAGCAAGCTCTAACCCATCCAACTTTATATATACCCAGATAGGTGGATCTTCTGGTGTACCAGTGGCTGACAACCATTCTGGGTTGGACTAGAGCATCCAAGGGTGGGCTGAGGAGCAGTGCACCATGCCGCTCTTTGCAGAGCTTGTCCTGCCCCACCCCTCCACACACAAACACACACACACACACACTCACTTCAGTTGTTTTGAGCCAGTAATGTTTTTTTCTATCTCTCACACCAACTTTTATAATGTCTCTGTGCATGTTCCCTCTTCCTTTATTGTATTTTTCTTGGTCATGTTAGAAATTTATTTTTCTTTTCCTTCTCTACATTTTGTCTTTTGTATCTGAATCTGTGGCTAATGTGAACTTGTGCTGTGTGAAAACTATCGCCTGTAGCTATCACTGTAGACTTTAAACCCTTTGACTTTTTGAAATTAGCATTTTAATGTCTAATATCCATTATATGTATAATGAT
Source organism: Donacobius atricapilla (assembly GCA_013397315.1). NCBI lineage: Eukaryota > Metazoa > Chordata > Aves > Passeriformes > Mimidae > Donacobius > Donacobius atricapilla. Next base: position 23,907 of record WBMY01003428.1, on the reverse strand, counting down.
TTATCAATACGATGTTATAAACTTCAGAATAGGACTTTGCAGAATCATTTAGTGTCTGAATTAGAGTATTCTCAAAAAAAAAAAAAGTTTTGGTCAGTTGTCTCTGTAGTTTCTTTAATTAAATCACATCACTAGGGGTCTCTTAGTACGCAGTACCACTTTGATTCGTCACATCTGTAGACCAACTCACCACCATATCCCTTTTTATTGATTAGGGTATAAACAGAAACTTCTGAGACAGTCACACCAGTACTAACCCATGTGAAATTCTACTCCTCTCCTTCTCTCTGCTTGTCAGTGTCAAATATCATCAGGCTAAGATGCATGGGTTGGCTAGTTCTTAATCCATTTAACAAGCCAATTTGGTATAAGACCATAGCGATCATATTTGCTTGTCAATGCGTAATATTCCTTGCAGAATCCAAAATGAATGACATTTTGCATACCACATCTGAAATGCTTTTAAGAAGGACAAAAAATCAGTTACCAATATTCAGTAGCATAAATCATGTGGCTTTAAGTTTTTATTAGTTAAATATCAGCCAGGGCTCATATATTATTGGTTGAGTTATCTTGTTCATTTTTTAAAGTGTTAATCCAGCATTAGCTTTCTTCTCATTCTGTGATTTCCCCAGTGCTGTAACACTAACTTAAAACCAGTATTAGTGAGTCAGTGTACTACTCAGACACCATTTTCAGAATCCTTTCAGGTAGGTTGCAAAGATTGCTGGTTTTGGAGGTGTTGTTAGAGCTTTTCTTGACTTACTGAATATCTTGACATCAAAAGCTTCTTTATCAATGACATATGAAGCAAAATTTACAAAGAATTTTCCATTTTTAGATATCAAATGAGCATTAGAAATCATAGCAACAGTAGTAAAGTTCATCAAAAGCATTTACTTCCAGATAATATTTGAAAACTGAGCTTTTGTTCTCCTGCTCTTATTTTAACTCAGTTCTTGTCTTCATATTGCTATAAAATCACTTCATATCTACTATAATAAGATAAAAGTTCAAGTGTGACAGTTTTTAAGCTAAGATAAAGCAAATTAATCAAAAGAAATATGTGGTTCAGGGTTTCTAAACCCATCTTAGGCTATATTTAAATACAGAAAAAAATGTGTATCTCCACAATTATCAGTTCCTAAATTTAACTAAAAGAACTTGGTGAAGTTATACAAATTTTAGTACTGTTTTGAGTATATTCTTGATAAATCCAAAACATATAAAGGTTCTTTTCATGCCTAAAAGCAAAATTTGATCTAATTATTATTTAAATAAAAATATTTCATGCTAGTCCTTAAGACTATGTTCAGTTCTACAACCTTTAATAAGAATGGGTTTGCACAATATACTCTTCAAGAAGACTCCTTGTTTTGGAATATTCCTTCTTCTTTTAAAGTATTATTGTTCATCTTGGGAAAATCACAGATTTATTATAATAGGAAAATTCTTCTCATTTTTGCTGTTAATTTCTTGGTAGGAATTAATATCCGTATTTTCCAAATAAGAGTCATGATCTACAGTCTGATGTTCTACACTTCTAAAAGAATTTGGCAAAGTTTTGACATTCAAGAAATGATTGAAGAAGCCATAAGTTATGTCACTTGTTTCACATTAGGTAAACATCAGTGATGCTGTGTAATGCCGGACAAATGTTTTCACTGAGTGACAAGTAACAACAGCAAAATAACAAAAAAAATCTTGGCAAATACACAGTAATTAAATACGTGGCAAAACTCTAAATTGCTACCTTTGTAGGCAATGTGATTAGTTAGGTATTTATTGTGAATATTTTGTGAAAGTGAAAATTAAAAGATTAAACTATGGCTCAATTGAATTTTCTGAGTAATAAGCAATTATGTTGATTATCAATAAATATCCTGGCCCTATCTGGCATGTGATATATTACAAAATGTGAATGAGTTGGGTCCAACATGTCATATGTTACAGATTGCGCGTACAACACTTATTTTCTTCTCTACATAAACCTTCTGCCATAATGAAAGAGAAAGCATTGTTTACCAAGCATTATTATAATTTCCTTTTCAAACAAATAAGGAGGGGAAAAAAAGACAGAGGTGGGAAGAAAGAAGAAATTAAAAAGAAAAATATTATTTCCCCCTTCCAAACCTGATGCAGCATGTCTGGTAGCAAAGCTAAGGGTTAAAAATGTAGGGAGTGCAATTTGATTTAAAATATAAGATGACAGCTAATACAGTGTAAATATCACTGAGAATGTTAAGATAGCCTAGTATTTAAAAAAATAGCACCTAGAGAACTAATAATAAAAGGAACTCTGGTAAAGTTAATTAAGACAGGGAAAGGTACTTATCTATTCTAATACATATTTTGATGAATGGCTCCCAAATTATAAATCAGTGGGGAAATCTTGTTTCACTGAAAAATCTATGCTAAATTAACTAATTCCTTAATCTTAAAAAAAAAAAAGTGAAAATTCACACTTTTACTAGTTAGGCAAGTGATTAAAATATTTTGTTTCTAGGAACTAGGAAACACAGACTCAGGTGTGTTACCCAGACTGTTTCAGAAAATGGATTAGATTTAAGTCTATCCATATCTTAATTGAAGACATTTATTTATTTATTAATTCTCAAAAAAATAAGGACAAAAAAACAGGGATACCTTCAACTAGACCAGGTTGCTCAGGGTCCCCCATCCAGCCTAGCCTTGAACGTTTCCAGGGACGGAGCATCCACAGGTTCTCTGGGCAACCTGTTGCACTGGATGATGAAGCTGAGGAACACGCTATTTTGGTGCCTACAATGCCTAATAAATGATTTTGTGGGCAATATGTGGTTGCCTGGACATAGTAATCTAGCACTTGAAACGCTGACCAAGACATGGGAATATCTAGAATGTGATATCAGAGATTTTAGAAAATACGCCCTTCTGGAGGTGTTCAAGAGGCATCTGGATCTGGCACTGAGTAATATGGATGTTGGTTTAGGTGTTGCAGTGGATCATTGGACTGGATAATCTTGAAGGTCTCTTCTAGCCCTGATGATTCTATGATTCTATGGTGCCATGATTCTGGGATCTTGCCACCTGAATAGTGATCCAAGAAAAGGGAAAAAAAAAGCTAAGGAGTGCAGTATGTCAACTTAGACTGCATCATTATTAATATTAAACTTTTTCTGCATAAATTTCTTCTTTCCATGATAATTACTGTTTATTAAAGTAATTCTTGACCAAGAAGAGTGTACAAAAAATGGGCCTGACAATTTGTAGTCCTGAGCCCTTGCAATCTCAGTAAAGAGCTTACAGACT
>WBMY01003426.1:128733-183678 GCA_013397315.1 Donacobius atricapilla | reverse complement strand
AGTATTGTTTAATATTGTGTGACCAAGACAAAACAATAAATAACCACTGAGGATATAGCATCATATTGGCTAATTTCTATCATTTATTCAATACCAGTGACAGGTAGTTCACTGAGATTTTTGAAATACTAATGCTGGAAAAAATAATCATATTTAAAAAATAGGAAAAAGAAGTCATAATTGTAAACCACTGATTGGTTATCACAAAATATAATGATTCATTAGGATTCTGCATAGTTAGAAAAAATTCTGTAGCATAGCAATATTTATTTTGCGCTGCTTTAAAAGCTGTGCTGCACGTCTAATAAAAATTCCTTGCAAAATATATAACATTAATTCCAATTTTCTGTAATTAAAATATGCTTATTCTAAAAGGTGTACAATTACTTTAGCTCTGACTAGTAGATTATATCATTAATAATGAGGGGTTTTTTTCTTTAACACTATTTGGAGGTTACAATACAAATATCTTGCAGATCAGCTTCTGCCAAGGCCAAGGAAGTAAATGCAATTTATGTAGTCATAACCTCTAAGGTCCTTGATCACTCAGTTGTATTCATTCTGAGTCCAGAAGAACAGGCCTATTTTCCTGCCTGAGGATCTATTGCATTTCAGCTCTATCCTCCTTTCATGAAATGGCCATCAGACTATACATAAACTTTCCAGAAGCTCTATTTGCACTAAAAGTAATGCAATAGGAGTATATATCCAAGGAAAAACAGTTGGTGTGGGTGACCGTATGGCCATATGCATTATGAGCAATTCCATCACTCCAGGACCGGTTGTATCCTGTGAATTGAGCTACCAGATTAAGATTAAGGTTTTTTAAGGTTATTTAAGGTATGCATATAGATTCTGGTTATTCCTTGTGTGTTTTGTTTTAGTTTGGTTTGGGTTGGGCTGGTTTCCTTTCCCTCTAAAGAAATCTCATCTGTGTGCTCTGAACTGCTTGGAGACACCAAGCTGGAGATAGGCACATGGGAATGATAAAAAGATTAATTTCAACATTGCAGTCTCGCATCAAGTTAATGCTGGTATAGGCACAACCTGACTAGTTCTTGTTTCAGGATCAAAGCCAGGCCAGACCATTCCAGACCACACATGGAACCTATCTTTTATCCTGGTTAAACAGTAGTATAGACAACCCTTTCATTGAAAATCTATGCTGGCCATAACACTTTCCAAATTTTTCTCTTGTCCCATCTTCAATTACTGCATAAAACTGAAGCAGCAAACAATTGCACCAAGTAACTTATTCTCTGTCCTACCCCAGGGCAGATTCCATCATACCCAAGTATTTCCTGAATGGTGTTTTTTGTAACTCATTTTTCCTTTTTTTGGCTTCCACAGATCCTGAAGGACATCTTGCCAAATGCAGCGTTAGTACAATCTTCTTTATCTAAAGCTGCCTCTGTTCATTGACACGTACGGGGTATTTATTCGTGCACTTTCGTACAAGGCGATCCTGCACAACCTTCACACCAGATATGGTTACATTCATGGTACTAGGTACCTACTAACATGATTTTTGACTTATCCAGATGTAAGATGGCATATAAATGTAATCTTCTTTTATTTTGTTCTGGCACAACAGGATTTAAAAGGAGGACAAGAGTGGAGTTATATAAAAGGTATTCTGAGAAACAGCATAATGCAGTAAAGGACATATTCCTGTGGAATTGTTGAGCTATTATACAGAATTCTGCAGAAAATTGCATGCTTGAAATATATATTGGTTTTGAAAATCCTGTAGCAAGTTTATCATGCTCTGTTAGGTTTCACAGGGTTTTTTTCCCAATGTGTTACACAACCGAGGCAGACTACCCTTGGGGAGAAAAAAAAAAAAAAAGTGGTGTACAAACAGCAATGTCAGTTGTGATATTGGTGAAGTTCTGTTCACTTCTGAAAAAATTTGTCTTTTCAAAATTATGAATTCCAACAATTCTGACAGAGAATTGTCATTCTTCAGGTTGTTTTTATTTTATAGTAAAGCAGTATGAATAGCTCAGTTCTACTGGTTTCTTGCCTCCTCTCTTGCCTGATAACCTGCCAAGCAAGTCTGATGAAAGGTTTTATGCTGCAAAAAGGTGCTAAAATCTCATTCACTTCATGTGAATATATGCCTCGGGGGAGCACTGGACTCAAAATTCTGTCCCCTCTGAGAAATATTCACTTTTTCAACCCTCTTGTTTGAAACCAGCCTCTTCTGTGGACAGCTATGGGCAACAATTTTGGTGTGTGTGCTTTCTGAGCTTGTGCAATATATATGTGTTTGCCCCGCCTTCCCAACCTTTAATCCAGACAAAATTTTCTTTGTGAAGCCAGAGCTTTTCAGAGATCCTCATGATTCCATGAGCTTTTAAACCATCAGAAAGGACAAAGCCCCAACAACTGATGCTAAATCAAAAGTGATAGTAGCTGTATATGCTTTTGATGCAAAATTACATAATTAATTCATAGATTCACATATCTCAAGAGTTATTTCTACTACGATCATCTATTTTGAAAGTGTGATAGGCTATAGAGCTTCAATATTTAATACTTCATGCTCAGCAATTCTCACTGAAAAAATTACATATACAAGAAAAGATTCTTAGTATTTGTTTGTTTTAAAATTAAAATGACTGATAATTTGCCTCATTTCCTAAAATGAGCTAAAGATTAATCATATAGACATATTTTCTAATTTTTTTTTTCCCAGTGTAAACATCCAGCCAACAAATCTTTTAGATAAAGTATGCTGATACATTACAGCTGATCTTGCAGCTGGTGGACCAAATTTGCTGCTTGCATAAGAGAATGTAACTCTGCTGGAGTGGATTAAGCTATGCCTGAACTACCAAAAACTAGCAGCATCAAAAATGAGAGGGCTTGTTATAGAGGTTTCTAGGTCAACATACAGATATACCCAGAATTGAGCTGACTTTTTGCCTTAGTGTGTCTACAAACTAGTCTAACTGACCAAAAATAGACTCTTCCAAGGGGAAAAAAAAAAAAAAAAATGGACTTCAACTATAGATTCCCTGGAAACTTGTGATTTGGATTCACCTCTTGGCATTAGATATGGAATATATAACACACTATATGGAATTACTCTCCTGTATGCTGAATTATGGACTAGCTCATGGAAATCTGTTGAACTGCTTAGTAGAAAATAAATCTATACACATATGTCAAGACTTAAAACAATTTATTAACACATCTGCTGTTGCAGATTTCTGTAGCCGTATGCTAAACTCCATATCCAGAAATGCTGGTAGGTCTCAAGAATCAAAAATACATAATTCTTTAAGAGTTGTTCAGTAACAGAGATTGGATTATATCAGGCCCCTTTCACATTTGTCTGCTGTGGGATGTTCTCAGGGTCATGAGGGTTTATTTTGGCTCAGGGAAGAGGCTATGTGTAGTCAGGCTGACTGTCTCCCAGCACTCCCCATCTGCACTGAAAGTGCCTGCTAATAGGTTTGGAATAACAATACATTTGTCCTCTGGGGAAGATTAGGTAGAGCTGAGGAAGATTTTTGCTTCTCTCATACAAAAAGTCTTAAACTAGATGGTTTTCAGAAAGGAAGGGATTTTATGAACTTATTGTCTACAGAATGCCAGAAGCTTTTCAAATAAATAGCAACCTGTGTAAAAGAGTGTATGAACTAAACTGAGCTTTTATTGTGTCCAACAGTCACAACCTGCTGTACATAAACTTCCTCACTGCTTTGCTGCTAAAAAAATGTCAGGAAGCAATACTTTGCAAGAAGAAATTTGTCTGCTGTATTGAACTGTCTGGAACCCAATTAAATTCAAGTACGTGGATGTTTCAGGGGAGGGTATAAGGAAGGAATCAGGGTAAAGCTTTCCAAATTATAAAAGTTTTCTCTGTATGCTACAGTCGTTCTGGAGGAAAGAAAAAATATATATAAAGCCACGCTCTTTTTTTTTTTTTTTTTTAAACTTCATCTTTTAATACATTTTAATTGACAGAGAATTTGCTGAGGCTGTTCTTCAAAGACAAGGGATCTCCTTTTATGGGTCATTGCTAAGTCTTGTTTAAAAAGGAGCTGCTGGCCTGATTGCGTCTGTTCTTCAGAGTCTTGTTGAGGCTCAATTTTCTGCACTGCTGGGCTCTCCAGGATTCTGGTGGTGTTTATAAGAAGTGAACACAGGCAGCAGAGAAGAAAATTTGACTCTTCAAATATCTCAGATGGAGCTTGGGAAAAATATTCAGAATACATATCTCCTTTTCAGACCCACATTCAGGACCTGGGTTTTCTGACACACAAAAAAATTTAATCCATTAGGCACCCTTCTTTTTCCTCCAAATAATGTTTTAATTCAGAGGTACCTGTGAATAGTTTTCAGATGAGATTCAGGCTAGAATTTCTCTCTGCTCCTAATATGATACAAGAATACTTGGTAATGCTAAACCTATTTTGAATATGGTACTGTATCTCCCCTAAAGAAAGTAGCCCAGACCTTGGAAATGATGAATGTTTGCTGGCATGGCAGAGGAACATACTGGCACATCCTTGTGTGACTGTCAGGCCACAGATCCAAAGGACATGGCTGCAGAACCATGTTAGCATCTTGTTACTACTAGCCCTGGGTTAACTATCAGGCTTATCAGTTGTGCTTAATTCAGTTTGAGGTTACAAATCAGCCCCCAGAAATGACTGTGAACATCAGTGAACTTTGTTCAGAAAGTTGTCTGCATATGCATTTAAAAGAGTAATCACTTACTTGACTGTGGTTTGCTGTGCCAGTTTTCTCCCTAGAATCTCAAAGGAATGCTCCAGGTCCCTTACTCTAATCACAAGCTTATGAAATTTAGAGAATGTTTCTGAAATCACTTCTCTGTGTATTGAATGTCACTATTTCACCACAGAGGTCCCTGATTTATACATTGATGAAATTTATTATTGTTGTTGTTATAGTGACCTTGTATGAATTTTTGATCCATCATATTGAAAGCCAGATTGCAAAATGCAATGACAAGTACCCCCTACTGCATAAAAAGTCAAATGTGTTCTTGAAAAGTACAATGTACAAAGAATGAGTCTAGGGAATTGATCAGCCCTTTTTGTTGGTATTTGTCATCTAGCAGGTTCAGCCCCTGAAAAGAATTGCGTCTGGACTCTAAAACTGGAATTAAGAAGCAATTGACTTAAAAGCTAAAAAAAACCTGTGTATTTATATTAATACTTTGTTTGAAACAGTTACAATTCTTGCTTGAATAGTGTATCCACTTTTCATGGCCAACTTTTAAACAATGTGCAAAACCAAAATAGGTTTCAGAGAAAAGCTTTACAGATGACAAATGGATTAAATACACCTCATCATGAGACGTTCAAGGTACCTGATCTATTCAGCTTATAAATAGAGGTGACACAACCATAGGTTATAAATATGTTTCTTATAAATATAAGAAAAAGAATTTGAATAAAAGAGTTTAGCAGACAAAATAAAAATATGATTGACTGTGTGTAAGTTGAAGCTAGAAAAATTTGAACTATAAATAAAACTAAGGTTTAACGGGAAATGTAATGAACAATATGTGGGAATGACATGTCAAGGGTTATGTTGGATTTTTCATCACTAGAAATGTTTAAATCAAGAAGTTACCTCAACACTGGAAGAGGTTGTCAAGAGAAGCCATAGAATCTCCATCTTCAGAGATATTCAAAATGTGACTGGATATGACCCTGAACAACCTTATCTAACTCTGAAGTTGTCTCTAACTTGAAAGTTTGTCCTTGCTTTGAGTCAAAGGTGTCCTCAATCAGAGGAAATGTCTGTTATTTGAAACTTCATAAAAGTTTTGTCTTGCTTTCCCTCTTCATATGTCAAAGGACTTGTAGGTTGACACAGGAATTATGACCTCCAGAAAAAACAATGACTGAGAAAGCAAAACCAAATCCTGTCTTTTATGATACTTCTACCTAGGTGGCTTTTACTTCTTTTCCTTCCTTCATTGCTTTTCCACCTGAACAGCTCTGACTCACTTGTACTGTCATTTGCTTTCTACATAGCATAAAATTGAAATAAAAGAAGTACTAATAAATACCAAAAGAACTACTCAGCTTAGCAAATTGGCTTTACATAAGGTCAAAGAAAATGCATTTCTGAAACCCTGTCACTATTTGTTCCTGAACATTAGCAAATAGCACTACAAAAGGCCTGGGCTTAGACTATTCCTTGACTAACCTGTCTGAGCAGGGCATTAAATAGACATTTGTTCCTCTTCATATTTCTGTTCCACTTAAAAACCGCTGCAGAAACTTCTTGTCCAGGTCTTCAGACTTCCAAATATCCTGACAAACTTTCTGGGATGAAAATTTTCCTGCCGCTTCTATTAGACATTCTTTGTTAAACAGTAAATTGAGGATCTATCTCATTTCAACTACATGTTGGGAAATCACAGCTCCTGCCTCAGTAACACTCAGTCCAGTGACCAGGGACTTCTTTTGGAATTTCCCCCTTCCAAGTTGTCCTGGTTTAGGACAAATTTGAGAAGAAACCTCTGAATGGGGTTCCTCTGGAAAAACNGCATCATAAAGTCATTCTAGGACACAAGTAAGCCCTTCAAAGCTGAGGACAAGCAATCTAGAAGCATTATTGTCTGGCCAAGGTGTGTATATGAATTTTTTTTAAAACTCAAGTACTTAAATTACAGGCTCAGAGCAGTTCCAGTGGAATGATCAGCAGGGTATATTAGTTTTCTCCCATCCTGTGACTAAGCATATAATCCTTTTTTTTGTGTCTTTGTGTGTTAGGAGCACACAGGACTGCTTGACAGTGTGCATTTTTGAGCAGCAGAGGCAGAGTGGAAGCACAGCACTTGAAACGGTCCACCAGTTCCTGGCTGACAGCTCAGGTTTACTGTAGAGGCCCATTGTCTTAAAAGTGTTACAGAGAAATTTTGGAAAGCTTTGTTCTCTACAGACATCTCCCAGTATAACAGATTTGTAAAGAAGCTGAGCTTTAGAGAAGTAACCACTTATGGTTTTTCTTAATGATCTCTTTTGTGTTGTGTCATACATTTAAAAAGTCTTGGGTGAGATGAATTAGACATCTCATTAATTCACAGTTGAAACATGTTAAATATTTTTACATTTCAAAGACGAACTTTATTTTATTAGGACAAAAACCTCTGTTGGGAAAAAAACCCTTTTAAAAAATAAAATCTCTGCACAATTTTAGAGTTGTATTTAAAACTTAGTTTTGTTTTGATTCTGAAGATAATCCTGTCATTGAAACAAAGCTGCTTGATTTTGCATCAGTAAGTGATTAGAGGAAAACCTATGGTAGTGTTTTGCATTAGGTCAGACTCACAGATCAGACTGGTCTTCTCTGGTCATTAGATCAACAAATCTATGAGAGATCTGATGAGAAGCCTGATGTACATTCAGAGACCCTATGGAATATCCCACACTGAATTATCTAAAATAAATATACAAAAGGGGGAGGGGGGGCAAGAATTAATTTTTTTATAAAGAGAGAGAGATCTTCTTTGTTTCTCAAAGTGAGTTAAAGGCTACAGAAGTGACAACAGTGATCATTTGCAACAGATTTCTGGGGTTTCTGTGTTTTTCTAAACACATTTTCTTTCTTTCTCCTGTTATATGTAACTAGCTACCTTGAACCTTGCAGACTTTCCCCAGCAAAAGATTTCTAAAAATCAAGAAATCTGCATGAAATATTTTGCTTTCTTTCAAACACTGTACTTCAATGAAAATATACTTAAAGCTTCTGCTTTCATCTCTTCTACCACTCTGAATATCACAGTATAATCTAAATCATTCTTCATTTTAAGCCATTATTTCCTACCACCCTTCTTCCAGTCTTTACTTTCCAAACTCAGGTTGCAACATGCTGTTCTCTTCTTTCCTGGGACTCTCCCCAGACTGCCAAGTTTTTTCATGCCTGACATACATAGAATAGTTTGGGTTTTTTTGTTTGTTTTTTTTTTTTTTGGTAAGGAGGGAGACAAATCTGAACTTTGTATTTCATATAGGGAGCAATTCACACACTCATTTGAGAGCATCTCTGCTGTCACAGATCCACATCCTGTGAGCTGGCTATGCTCTCTATGGATTTGGGTTATATCCTTTATTGACCTATATCTGGCTTATATCCTATAATTTTTTTCATATGTGCATGCTTGTTTGAGGTTTGTGTGTCAAAGTTTAAGGAGTGATGTGGGACTAGAGGGGTGAATTATGTGAGGAGCTGTAAGAAACTTCCCCCTGTCTGATGGAGCCCAGTGCCAGTCAGCTCCAAGATGGACCGGACATTGGCCAAGGCTAAGTCCATCATCATGCTGGAAGCACTGCTTGGTGGAAAAAAGGGGGGAAGGAAACAAATATATGAGGCAGCTATGCACTTACAGCTCATGGAGACCCACAGGAGAACAGAGATTCACTTGCAGCCCATGGAGGAGCCCATGCTGGAGCAGGGGAATGCAAAATGGAGGCTGCGACCCTGTGGGAAGCCTGTGCTGGAGCAGTGCAAAATCTTTCATTAAAAGAAACAAACATCTGCCATTGTTCTGCACATACTAGCTATGCATCAGGCAGATATATTTTTCTTTTTTGTCCTCCCTTCCCAAGTATGTCCAGGAAAACCAATTCAGTGATTCAGTTTCCAAGGTCCTTTGGCATATAAAGGCTTTCTTAAAACTCAGGAAACACTGCATTATGGCACAGGAAAGGGAAAATATTTTTACGATAGCAAATATAGAGATAGGTATGAGTGTGTGTACATTTTAAAAGACATTTTACATGGCATTGCACTTTTCTCTGCTTATCTTTCAACTTTTTGGGGGTTTTTTTTGTCCCTTTATTCTTCATATTACCTGTATCAATCTCTGCTACTCAACATGTTGAGGGGATGGAGTGTTTACAAAGAAGAGTAATGAAGCTGTTGCAGGGTCTGGAGCACAAGTCTGATGAGGAGCAGCTGAGGGAGCTGAGGAGGCTCAACCTGGACAAAAGAGACTTAGGGGGACCTTCTTGCTCTCTGCAACTCCCTGACAGGAGGTTGTAGCAAGATGGGATTCAGACTCTTCTTCCAAATAGTAAGTGATACAATGACTAGAAATAGCCACAAGCTGTACCAGGAAAGATTTAAACTGGATTTTAAGAATCATCTTTTCAGCAAAAGTTTGCTTTAGCATTGCAACAGGCTGCGCAGGAAAGTGGTGCTATCACAGTCCTGAAATGCATCTCCAGTGTAGATGTGATGCTTAGGGACAAGATTTGGTGGTGGGCTTGTAAGCGTTAATTTTATGTTGGCTCTTGATGATCTTAAAGGTCTTTTTCAACATAAATGATTCTATTATTGTGTAAGAATTTCTTCTTTTCCCCTGATGCACTCCAGGAAAGAAAACTTACCTAAAAAACATTAAAAAATTCTTATATGTGAACCAGACATTTAATAATCACATATACACTATTTGAATATGAATTCATTGACCTAAACAAACTAGGGAACTAAGTGACCTAAGGTTCTTCCCCCGTTCTAAAGTTATGTCATTCAATAGTCATTTTATAGAAGCTACTGGTGAGATTTGCATAATTTAAGTATGATTCTTTGACATTCCTGGATTTGTCCTCATTTGCCCTAGAGGAAAAAGAAGCAGCTGAAATATTTAGTTATCTTGCAATCCAAGATTTTTGTTGTACAAACATCTACAAACCACACCTAGATGATCGATTCTTTAATAGCTGTGTATGTAAACACATGTTCAAGTTAGCTTGGCTTGTTTTATTAAATGAGTCACAGTAAATCACAATTTACTCCTTCACATCCTGCACCAAAACCAATGTTTATACCTTAGCATAGACCTGAGGATTAAGGTTTAAACGGATGTTCTTTACCTCTTCAGCAATGTGTTAATTTCACTAATGGTCAGTTAGCTCAGCAATATACTGTAAAACATGAAACCTCAGTTGCAAAATTCAGTTGGGTGTTGTCATGATTTAACCCCAGCTGACAACTCAGGCTCCCCTTGCGAGTTTGGGGGAGGGAATGGGAAAAGTAAAAGTGAGGAATCCTGTGGGTTGAAATAAAGACAGTTGAACAGGTAAAACAAAAGCAGCACACAAAAGCAAAACAAAACATGGAATTCATCCACTACTTCCCATGGGTGGGCAGGTGCTCAGCCACTAAATGAATAGGCAGAAAATGCCAGCACAGACCCAGTACAGATATGCATATTTGTTTTAACTATGGTTCAGAGCAGGGCCTGTGAAGGGTTATTTTGAACCCTGCAGGAGCCAAAAAGTATGAAGTGAAAATGTTTTTCAGATCTTTTTTAATAAACTCTTCTTATTTTTCTGGACATCTGTGTCTCCTTTATTATGGGGATGTGGGAAACCAGTAAATTTACTTTTAGAGGCTTTGTTCACTATTTTTTAAATCAAAATCTAAATATGGTAAGATGAACTTGTGTTTATTTTATATTTCTGGACTGAAAGTCATTTATGTTTTATCTTATGTGCATGGACAAGCCCAGAGTGCACTGACTTCTCCATGCAACAGTGCTCCCATAATGGCAGAAGGAATGCTATTTTCACTAAATATCTGGGATATGATGAACCCTAGCAGAAATCTCAAGTGTAAACTTTTGAAAAGATCACAACCCACAAGCAGTGGATTCATATAAACTAAATCATGAATAAACATGTGCCTGGATTTTAATTTCTAGCCCTGAAAGAAATATCACCAGGAGAAAGTATTTTAGGTTTTGGTTGATCCATGGAATTCTTAAGTGATGTTGAACAAGACTGATTCTTGATATGAAACCTATTGAATTCAATGAAAGTCCCAGCTTGAATTCTATAGCCAGATAATTTCATTATGGCTGAGCTAAGAAATGGTTACAAAAAAAAATGGGAGTGTTGGATGTAAGAAAATTGATCAAAGACTCAGTTGAGTTCACCTATATGCCAAACTCTAAGCATTAACTCATTAAAGATTTTTCTCCACCCAGTCTGTTTTAGATATTCTGCTTAGAATATAATTTTTACATCACTCACACAGCAACCTAAAAGCTGTAACAAGTAGTACTCACTCAGGAAAAATGGAGCATTCAGGATGAAAAAAATCTCTGTAGTTTAACAGGACAGAGATACATCTCTCAGGACTATATATGTCCAGAAATTATCTAATAAGAACATGTAATCTGTCAGCAGTGCATTGAGGAAGGTATATGTTAATAGTTTTGATACAAGATTCTATTTCGAAACAGGAATAAATGGTGAGAATTGGGAATCTTCCTAAGTTTGAATGCTGAGCAGTTCCCACAGTATAATTCTGCTTATATCAGAGATGGAGTCTTGGTCATTAATCAGTTTCATTAATCCTTGAAAAATTAAAACACCTCTGAGAAGTGCTTGTGAGGGTTTATGTATGTGAGCATCAAGTTCATCAGCTAGATACAGATATATTCCTCAGATAAAGTCTGTAATCTCTCTGTCATTTTACTTGCTCAGTGAGTTTGGTCTCATTTTGCGGATGTTCCATGGCAGAGAATATCTTTGGGGGTTCTGTATTTGCATGGAGTCTAGAACAGGGCAGTCATAGTCCAAAGCATACCCTCTTAGGGACTGTTACACAAACACGTAAAGAATAATGACAATAATAAAGATGTCTACTAGCATGTTAAATTAAGGAGAGCCACCTGCAGGTAGCTGATAATCATATTAAAGAAACTAGTGAACATCTGTAATCCTTTGTCTTCATTTATCATTTGGTGAAAGAGATAGGTCCTAAATCCAGCCTTGGTTCCTTGTGTATATTGTAATAATAGTGTGAACTAGGACTTAGGGTGATGGGCATGGGGTTTGTGATAGCTGAGAACGTGTGACACTGGTATAGGGAGATTATGGCTGCTTTTTCTCTAGTACTTCTTCCATGCAGTTTGCAGGATTTCTGGGAAATGCAGAAGAAAAAGGAAAGAAATAAAAATATAAATTAAAAAAAATCAGAAAATTGTTGAAATATTTGCATTTCTTATCTCACATTAATAAGCAATGTCACCAACAGTAATAAATACATATATACATAATGCAGAAAAACACTCTATAAAGACAGTGGACTGTTTTATTTATTTTATTTCTGATCACTTAAAGACTATTAATGTTGACTCTGACATTTGGAGATCATAAATTACTTTCAAATAAGCAACACTGCTGCTTCTCATATCCACAGTTTAAAAATAAAAAATACATACTTCTTTTTCCCTTTTTAATGGTTAATTAGGTCACTAATCAAAAGAAATTCTTAAGAGGAAAATGAAATGTTGACATTTTGCAATTATTTGCTACTGTGAATAATACATAAACACACTACTTGTGGTTAAAGTGGCTTTCAAACTCTTTTTCTGCCATTAGGGCATGAACTGACTGCAGAATCAGTGTATTTTACTTGATATATTGCCACATTATCTACTTCAGTGCTTCCATTTAGTTTGGGTCACTTACATTTCATTATACTGTACCTTGGCTGAGTGCAATTAAAAAAAAAAAAAAGTTTATTGCAACTGCAAGCTCCTAATTAAACATCAGCTGTAAACTGAGCTACCCATTACAGATTATATATATAAAAAGATTATATTCTTGGGAATCACTCTATCATGCTGCATGATTAATATATATGCGTTCTTGTAAATAGGAGTTGATTTTCTATATACATAATGGATATGATTAGCTTTTTGTCAAGAGACAAGACATCAAAAATAAAGGGATACGTAAGTTTCTCATTCAGCTATTTTGTTAAATATGACATGAGCATGTATATCCATACACAGATAACACATGTAGAGACGTGTTTGGCTTATTACAGTGTTTTTAGCTTCTATCACTGTGAATACAGAGAGATTTGAACTTATAAATTCATGTCCAGGGCGAAATTAACCTCATATTTGGGACTGAAAATTAAGTTAAGTAAGTCAGTTAAAAATCCTCTTTCCTACAAAGAAAAGGAAACTGATCTTCAGAATTTTGTGCTTCAGAAAACACTGTGAGCAAATTTCATAGCTTCTAGCAGAAACTTCAGATGTATCTCATGAAGGACAGATTAAACATTTACTTGTATATAATATAGAAAAGATTATTTTTAATTGCACCACTGAAAAATCAGTTTGGCCTGAATTTGTACAACACTAGAATAGTAGTTCTCTTGTTTTCCAGTTGAAGAAAATCTAGATGGTATAAAAAAGGAAGTTTGATAAGTTCCAACCAATGGAAGTGCATGTCCTAAGACCAAAAATTTATAAATTAAGAAACTAATTGCCAGCAAGATTCAATTTTCACTTCCATTTTTCTCACTATTTTTGTATTCCCACCCAATTATGTCAGTATAAACTGTTTTTGAGATCATGCAGAAAGCCACTTTCAGCAGCAGACGTGTTTTCAGAATTTTTTTTGTGTGTGTTTTGTTGTTTGCAAGTTTTTTTTAAATATAGATTTCTCAGAACTATGCATATTTTATCCTGAAATACAGGCTGAGGAAAGGGTGTTGAAAGAATCTAGGCTGAAATACATGATTAATCCCATTTAATTATAGTTCTAGTTAGTGAGACTGAGTGTTGCTGTCCTTGGACTTGTATATTTACAATGTAAAGAGTAAATGTTTCCTGGGATCTTTCAAATCTCAGATGGGAAAGTACAAATCCATATTAAAAATTTAAATTGTTTATATTTGTGATGTATTCATCTGGACCAGCATATAAGTGGGTACAAAAATTTTGTTCCCCACATAGAAGTGCAGTCCTTTTCATTGTAATTTGAAGATGTGACGATAGGATTTGGGTCACACAAATGTAGAGGCCTTAAAATGTGTTGCCCTGTGCACCAGTGCTCAGACAAACACAAAAATCTCCATTAAATATTTAACATCTGAAAATCAGATATTCCATTTTGTTCATTATTAGAAAAATTAGATAGAATAATCACCAATAGAATATTCATGTCATGGAAATTTAATACTAGGCATCTGTTGTTGAGATATTGTTCACAAAACTTGAGTGTATGAACACACAAAGTGGGACCCTTTCAGAGTTCTGTGCTGTGCAGTTTAGCAGGAAAATCTTTCTCACTTTCTGCCCCTTATCTTCGTAAAGAGATTAGAAAAAAAAAATTAAAAGCTATCCTTTTCCCTGTGTGTTGGAAAGACAGCCATCTCTGCAAAAATACATGCCAGAGAGGCCTAAACTGAAGAAAAAGTAGATCAGGTATTGTTTATATGTTTATTACCATTCTAATGTTTGCACTTTTATAGCACCAGTCTAAATAATCCACACAGAGACTGCTGGCATTCCACACCCCATAGTTTTAATTGGAGTAAATTGCATTAAGCTATTGCAGTTTCTTCATCTGAAAATCTGTTCCTGTCCTTCTTCAGGAGTGGAAATTTTAAAAGAGAAATAAGGGTTAAAAAACGAGGTTGCTTCCATTAACGTCTGCCTCAAACTAAAAGAAAGCTGTCATTTTTAAAAACAAATCAACAAACTCTTGCTCACAAAGATGCTGTAACAAAGAAAACAGCTTGACAATAACAGCTGCTGCATAGAGCAACAATTAGAGGACAATGTCATTTTTAATGATTTTTTTTAATTAAAGAATTAAACTGAAATAAACGAGATGTCCAGAGTTTCTGGGGTTTTTTTAAGAATCTGTCTCTCTGTCTTAGTGTTTATAAGTGGTAATGCAGGCAGACGACAGGAACATATGCCAGAAAGACTGAAATAGACAAAGCAATAATGGAAGTGGGAATCTTATTGAATTATTTTTTTAAAGTTTCATACAAATCTAGGCTTTTGGCATATTTGCATCAAACTCATTTAAAAAAAAAATTTAAAAAAGTATCTTTCTATGTGTATAGACATATACATTCCCACACTCACAAAGAACATGTTTTCATCTTTATATCCACACACAGTTTTATGTTTGTAAATCAGTATCCATAAAGATAAATACATACTCAAATATTATATGTTAAAGTAATAAAAATGTAGGTGGAAAAGAACTCAGTTAATTTTAGAAAGAGAAAAAGTTGTAAAATAATATGTCATATAGCAAGAAAAAACAGAATTCTTTTAAAAGTCATAATTCTCAGCTTTTTATTCTTTTTTTCCTCAGTAACTTATAAGAACAATTTAGAACATTTAGTTGCTTTCACAGTGCTCTAAAGGCTTGTGTTTCTATCTGACCTGCTGGATGTACAGAAAAATCTTTTTTATAACAACTCAGTGCTATTCAGTGCAATTTCCTGACTTAAGGGCAGAAAATCTCCCTCAAGGAAAAAAAGGTTCTTTTTTTAAATCTAATCATTTCTCCTCTGCATTTTCAGTAATTTAAAGATTGCCTGAAAGTTATTTATTTGGGTCCAGTAAAGAACCACCATTAGTATCCTCCACTCAATTAACACAGAAAAGTCCTGCTTGGATTTATTGGTTTTAGATTAATTGTATATAGATTAATAGATTTATTGGATTTACTTAAAAATAGTATTAAAGAGCTAAAATGTGATTTGTATTTTTTTTTAATAATCAAAGGCTTTCTGCTATATATTTTTTTATAATTGAGTTACTTCAGTTTATGCCTTTTCAAAAACCCTAACAATATGCGGGAGTCAGTGGAGCTCAATTCACTAAATTTCACATAACCAATGCTCATATCAGGTATTAGATGAGAATATAGGGGGTAAAAACTGTGTAAGTTAAAAATCAAACAAGCAAACAAGCCAAAACAAGAAAACACCAAAACCGCCTTATAATCATTGCTTTATTATTTTTCATTAGGCATAAATGGTATCCAAAAAACAAGACATCAAAACTGCTTTGAAACATGACATAAATTATTGTCAGAGAAGTTCATTACATAAAAGCACAGCAAGACTTAGTTCTAACATTAGTTTGGATTTGTACTTTAAAAAGATTAATTAAATGAGGGAAAAGTTCGACTTTTTGCCTATTAGTGCTCCCTAAACCCTCTCAGTCATACAGACTGGACTGCTATGTCCCAATATTCTGGTTGCANTCTCTTCTCTTCTCTTCTCTTCTCTTCTCTTCTCTTTTTTCTTTTCATAGTTTTTCTTTTTTTCTTTTGTTTTTGTTTTTTTCTTTTCTTTTTTCTTTTCTTTTATTTTTATTCCTTCCTTCCTTCCTTCCTTCCTCACCTAAGCGTCCAAACATTTTGAAAAAGACACTCTTGAACCTAGACAAACTTTCCCCAGATAAAACCCTAAATAAAAGCAGAGACACAGAGACAAGAAAATGTTTCCACACAGGATGACCTTTTGTGGTAAGAGGGGGGATATGGGATTTTTCATGCACTTCAATCTCAGCCTTGCTCGGTGAGTTTTAACTCTTCATTTTCTCCACACCTTTACCTGCTTTTTTCTCAGTAACACCAGGGAGCCTTTTCCTGTCTGGGGTTCTCCTCATTGCCCTTTTCCTTGACTTTGTCTTGTCACTCTGACCATAGTCTTGTTCTTCCAGATATGTTTCATTTTCTGCATGATTTCCCCTGGATGGGCATTTCAAGCTGTGATTTCTAAGCTTGATCTCACACTGTAGATCCTGTTATCTCAGTAAAAAGCTTTAAAGTTCAAAGTGAGTTGGATGAACAAGACTTTATAAGGAGTGTAAAGTCTAAGCATCCTTTGTGTGGGAGGATTTCAGTAAAAAAATATCTGTTGTTCGCGTGCTTTTATATGGAGAAAGAAGAATTAACAACAGAGATGCCACCTTAGGGTAAAAATATTATTAAATATTACTAAGGGGGCTGAGGAAGTGCTTGTAGTTGTGGTTCTGTGTCTACACAGAGTTGCCATGGGTCTATTGCCACTCAAGGCCCCAAGGCTTCTCTTAACAGCTGAGTTTATCCCAATGCCATTGAACTCTGTAGCAGACTTTAGACCAAACTAGCTAAGCAGAAGTATGGACTAAGTAGTACAATATTTGCCACACAAAGCAATCGCATTTTTCACTGACGTCTGTTCGACTCTCCTCCACCTGGGCTCCCTGGAGCTTGCCCAGCTGTATGGGGATTTTTGACAGTCTTTCTAGGACAGACAGACCTGGAAATGTGTACATGGAAGGTCTGCTCTTTCTTGCTGTCATGGATTGCATTGGTATTCAAGATTTTCTGACAACACACCCAAACAGGACCACTCCCCTGCAGTCACTAGCACTGGCTTTCCCCTGGTGTTTAAAAAGGCACCTTTAGAAACATGGTAAGTGGTTTGGATATCTGTAGACAGAGAGCTGAGTTTTCTGTTGCTAGAATATGATTTCCCTAAACATGTTCTGGAGGCATGGTAGAATATCAAGAGAAAAAAAATCTCTGAATTTTCAGGAAACCTTTGCTGGTGTAGGGAGTAATTTATTCTGTCTAACATGAGCCATTTAAAAGTTATGAGAATAGTCTCATAAATAAGAAGAGATGTGACAGAGTTTTTTGGAAAGGTTTCTTTTAAAACAGCCTTTTTCCAAATAATTCACTGGTACTACCACATATCCCACTAAACTACACATAAATTAACCTGGTTGTAAAAACCTTTACACAAAGAATTGAGCTCTAAATATAAGAAAGTTTATACAGAAAAAATTGCAGAGGTGACAAAGAAATTTAAGACCTAGCTGTGTAATATGCAACCTGGGTGGCAAACACCTTGTGGAATTGCTATGACTTATTCATGAGGTGACTTGGATGGCAAACATATATTCTAGAAACATATGTTTTAAAAGCAGAGAGGATTTGATTTTTTTGTCCAATTATTTATTTAATTATTCCTTGATGTTTATATATAGAAGCATAAAGAGAATGAACTCATTTAAAGCCTTCAGGACATAATGGCGCATGGCCAAGGTAATGATTCCTTCTGAATCTGTGCAGCCAGTCATGGATGCTTCAGCACAAAACCTAGGTGATCATGATATCCGTGGTACAGTGGTGAGGCCAACATATCATGCAGCTGTGTAGTCCTTCCTTTTTCAGCCTTCCTTTAAATGTTTCTATTTTTCTCTTTTTTTGTTTGTTTTGTTTTGTTTTTGTTTTCTTCTTTTCTCCTCCAGCTTATCCTAAGAAAGATACAGGACAACATCAAAGGGACACCAGTTCTTTTCTCAAAGTAACAGTTCAAAACTGCTTTATAGCTCTCTTCACTGGGGATGCAGGCAGCACACGGCATTTCATTGCATTGCATTGCATACTCAGTCTTGTTTTCATTCGGCCTGGAAATTGTCTGGATTGAGCAAAGGTGCTTAGACCATGGCATCACTGTTACTTTTGCTATGCAAAAAGGAAGGTTGATGGTAGAGAGTAGGGCCTCAACTTTTTCTCAGATATATCTGGGATGTTCCTAGGACTAGCCTATACTCTTCCCAGGGCATCCTGTAATGCAGTTTTCAGAGAGAGATGATGCACTAAACGGATCTTTAATTTGACTCATTACAGCTATTCTTGCGTTGTTATGGCAAAAGAGCAGAGTAATAGACAACAACATGCTTAGGCTTCTTTGTGAAAACTATTTGGTGATAATTTATCAAAACTAAATATAGTTCTCATTAAGATATTGAATTGCAGCAGAGCTGCTTATAGAAACAGGAACCTGGATTTGTAGCAAATGCTGTTCATAAAAGGGGTCAGGATTTGGACAAGTTGTGTCTCAAATCGCTGCTTTCCTTTTGTAGAAATATATCCATTTAGCTCAGTCTCAGAAGTGATAGAAATAAGAGAGCTTTATACAGATTCCTTGTCTCTTCTGTATGCTAAGAAAACTGTATATGCAGAAAAAAAGCAATGGCCTCTAAAGTAAATGCCTTTTTTTATATGTTCAAAATGCTGTAATTTTGGTTCTCAAGTTACATTTTACAGCAGTGAAAGCAATTAAACCTTCATTGTCCAAGCTTTCAAGCCAGTATGGCAATGCTGTCATGTACCCATTCCTTTTGGGAATAAACTATTTCTCCATCACATGGCTAAATAGATAAATGCAGCTCCTTAAGTTAATCTTGTTTTATTGAGTGACATTCAGATGGATGCTCTGTTCAGAGCTGTGGACTCTCTTTAGTTAAATATCTTTTGTATTATGGAAATGACCATGACTTGCCAAAGAGAAAAACAATTAGAAAATTCTAAGAAACACAAAGGAAAAGAGGAAAAGAAACAGCAATAGTAATTTTTCAGTTCTCATGATTCAGAGGAGAAAAATCAGAATGTACTGCATGCTGTTTAATTTGTAGTTAATGACATTCATTATAATGACACATTAAACATTCAGAGTTTTGTCTTCTATTGTTCAGGGCTTTTTAGAATGTTAATTTGTTCAGGTTTTGAAATACAGTAGAGTTGCATTATGTTATATTATTTTATATTATAATAGTTGTATTATTTTAGCAAAAGGGAAGTCCATTTCTCTCAAAGCAAATTCCAGTTTCCGGTGAGGGAAGGAAGGGTTTGATCCTGGATAGATCCAGATTAGATAAAAATGGCAACCTCACTTACAGGGCCACCACAAAGGCAGCTGTTTTCCTAGTTTTTTTCATTAGGTACAGACAATGTGCCCACGTCAGTGCTGAACAAAGGAGAACACAGCAAATTTACCTTGGTACTTATTTTGTCTCCAACAGACAATTTTGCCACTGAAAAGGAAATGTGAGCTTTTTTTTTTTAATAAGAATGTTTCAGCAATCAATTTAGAAAATATTATTTGCAGTGTTTCTTGTCTGTTTTGGACAGTAGTCTAATAGGAATAGAAGTTTCAAACTCATTTCTAAAGTGAAAAGGGTAGAAGTTCTGGTACTTGACCCTTCAGGAATTATGATGGAGTTGGTTGAATACTTTCTTAAAAGCTGTTATGCTAATTCAAATAATAGGGATTTTTTAGAAGATCCACAACAGGAAAACGAGGAGCAGTGGAATTCAGCAAACTTCTGTCATACTTGAGTAATGAATCAGAGATAGTAAACTCAGTGATTCTGTAAGGAGATTAGGCATCCCAATAGAGGTTGCATACTACAAGAATAAGAGAAACAGTGGATTGGAGTACTGTGGTTATATCTGAAATCTTTTGAAACAGAGGTTTTCAGTTACACAGAAACTATTTGTTTGTAAGTGTAGCATTGGTCTGCTTTGCCTAGCAAGGCAGTTGAAAACAGAGACATCAAAAGGAAGAATTAGAAATGATTTTATAAAGATTTCTTTAAAAAGGAGTAATAAAAGTAATATCCTGTTTGGGTATTTCATCTGAGTACTGCATCTTCTCATTTTCTCTACAAAATGCACAGGAGTGTGAAAATTAATATTTTTGTACCCTTAATACTCTAAAAATGGGTAAGTGGAAATCCAGTTAACTAAAACTTGCAAAGCACCCTAAATTTTCAAGTTTGTGTATGGATTTATTATTATTATTCAACATAATAGGTTTACAGAGATGGGATTCTGCCATAGTTTCCATTTTAATAATTTGATTTGCCTGTGATATCCGTCAGCAGATCAACTGCATTCAGGATGAAAATCTGGTAGCACCTGCCTGTGACAGGAACCTCTGATTTCATAACAGCTGATAGTTCTTTTCAGCAATTCTGACTCTCAGCAGCCTGCCCTGGCAGTTCTCACATGAAGACATGGAAAAGGACACACTGGCAGAAGGAGAGGCCTTTAAAATAAATATCCTTCTGCCTATTCTCCTCTGGGTACAGCTGCCCCACAGGGACTCTGGCAACAAGTTCCTGAATTATCTCACCAACATCAGCTACTGCCAGAGAATCAAGTGCCAGTATGGGTAATGAGAGACACCAGATTTTTTTTTTTTCTTCTTCTTCTTTTTTTTTTTTCTTCTTTCTTGAAATCAGGAAACAGCAACTCCTGTCTTGCATTCAAATTAATATGGCAAACTGCCATGATTCCATGATTCTCAATATTGATTTACAACTATATCCCACTTCATAAACCTGTAGTAGTGACTTCTGTTGTCACATTGTATGTACATAGTCAAGAAAAAGGGTTTTTAAGTAAAATAATAATTCAGGAAATGGAAATGTTGGATATCATTAATGTGTTGAACTAAACCACATAAGCATTAAATTTCTGACTGATGTATTTTTTTAGTATTGTCAGTACTAAAAGACTAGCTGCACACCCTGTAATTTTTAATTAAAAAATATTTAGAAAAGTGAATTTTAATCAAGAGATTTCACTCCATTGTCTCTGGATTAGACCTTTTTCCAAATTGCAATTTTATCTATTAATATGAAAAGTAGGGCAAAGATCAAGACAGATAGAGACTTTTGCCTGGTCCATACTCATTTATAAAATGACTGCTCTGATCTGGAAGCATTTTACACTTCTGTTCTCCTTGGATAAGGTCATAAGAGAGAAGGGACAAATTACTTAATTGTTAACAAAACCAATTTCAAATTCTTCTCTTTGATCTATTGTTGAGGTCTGTTATGACTATTGAGGGATACATTAATTAATGCGCTGAAACTCAATAGCATAAGCAAAGCACCTATTGATTAACTTTTGGGAACATTTCACTGGAGGGAAGTCTAGACATAACACTTATTATAAACAAATACTGCAGTATTCTACAGCAGTAGATATAATAATGTGGTTTCCAATAGCATTTAGAGACATTACCATACAATATTGTCATGGGGTTTGTGAATGGAAATGCACCTGGCAGGCTCAGAAACACATCTTCAGCTGCTTCTGTGGAATTAATATGGTGTATCAGCTGACCAACTGTCAGGGTTATCTATTACTTATTCTCTAGCCCAGTATTTTAAGGGGCNNNNGATGTTTTTGAGGGGTTTTTTTTTTTTTTTTTTTTTTTTTACTGGGGTTTTTCTTGATGTTTGGTTTTACAACTCACAGCCTGGTACTGTAACTTTAAAGGTTACTTTCTTAAAGGATATATTTGTTCAAGGGAAGATGTGTGTGTATCCAGTTGAACTGAGCATGGTTATTTCTCAACAGTCACTGATTTCATTTGTCACTTTATTGCTTGAGTCAGGGGAGTGGATTAAGGCACAGGATGTCACTGCCACTTTAAGAGAGCATCCTTTTTGAGAAGCCAGTTTATTGTTTGGTGTTTATTTGAATAAAAAAACTCTTCTACAAAATGTGAGTTGCTTCCTGAGAGGAGGCAGAAGCTGAATAGCATTCTTCATGGGAAAGGGAATGATTTAGTGCACTGAGTCACCCAAGGAATTTGCTACAATCCACTCGTTCCTGCGCAGAAATGAAAGGATGTGGCTTCATTGTAGTCAAACCCATAAAGCACATTGACACCCAGGAGAACAAGTCCTCTGCAATGTTACCGGTCATATTGACCACTAAAAGATTTATAATATTACAAACTCTACTACAGGTCACTTTGAGATTTACATGAAATTGACTAATGGATAGCAATGAACAAATTCTTTCAGGGCAAAGTTGGTCGTACCAGTTCTATTAGGCTACAGAAATAACTTGCTGTTGTCCCTGCTGTCTGTGTTAGCTGTAAAGAAAGCATGTGGTGATTGAAGTAATTGATCTTTTTCACAAGTCATACCTGACTAGAAATCCACTTTAAAGTTAGTATTTTCTGTTCTGTTGTCATCCTGCATTTTCTGCTGATCGTTAAATTAGAAGCACTTCAAAAATACAAATATTCTCTTTGGACACCATTTCAGATTTTTATTTCTCTCAATAACTTTACATATAGTTTGATTAGTTTGGCTGTTTGGGGTTTTTTCCCCATGATTTGCTTTTACTTGGAAAAGTTACACTGAGGATTAAACTGACTTAACACTTATTTAAATTGGAGATTCTTAAAACTGATATAGGATTCCATAAATAACAACTAAAGTAATAGCAGAGTAGATTCAAAATAAGAAATATGTTTAATGCAAATGCCTAAACTGATATAAAACCCACAATAAGATATAATAGTTAAATTCTATAAACTGGTTGCATTAAAAAAAAAAATCCCATTAACTGGCTCCAAACTTAAGACATATTTTAGATAACCACAAACCCCTTGATTAAAACTTCCCATTAACTTCCCAAATAATATCAAAAGGGAAACTAGGCTGGAAAGGGGAAAATTAATGTAAAAGCACTGTGGATGTTCTTGAGACAGATTTTGCACGTTATGGTTATGTTAGATAAGCTTTTCTTTTAGAAAGGAAAATCATCATAGAGAAACATTTGCAATTTTAATATCATACAGCAGGGTCAGGCAATATAACTTTCTGTCATAGGTCAATCACCTTAAAATAGGTGCAAGTGTGCAAAGTGCAAAGATGAAAGCCTCAAAATGAATAAAAGATGGTAAGAGTCACAGAACCATAGAATTATTTAAGTTGGAGAAGACCTGAATTTTTGCAAGTACCCTTTCTGCAGAGGGACTGAGGTGATGTTTCTGGAATAAAGGTCTTGAATGTGAAATCACCTCTTGTTACGAACCCACTCTGCAAGAGGTTCATCCAAACTTGAACTATTCGAATTTTAGACAACAGATTTATGTTCTGGCTGTATTGTAGTTATAGTGCAGTACCTTTAATTTAGCAGGAATAGGGAAATCTTAATTAAAAATTATGGGTAAAAAAAGCCATAATTTTGCTTTCATGCTAACTTCAAAATCCTTGATATTGTTTATTTCATTTCTACCTCTTGTGATGCCCCATATGTTGTAAAACTTATCTTTTTTTTCTCTACTAAAATAGTCTATTTTGTAGATTATAATGCCATTTTTATTTCCATTGTACAAAAAAACCCTCTTCTCAGTAAATACATCTATTCCTCTGCTCTATAAAAGAACTACTTTTAGTAGTTCAAGAAACCTTTTAAATTAGATTAATGCTTTTGTTTATTACTTTATCCTTTTTAATGTATAATTTTTTCCTGTAAAAATAATAGTAATTAAAAAAATGGACAGTTAACAAGGCAATTTAAGTCCTTTTCCTTCTTTGCAAGGGGAGGGTCATGGATAGAAAAGTTCTGCCTCCACACTGTGTTCCACTGGTTAGTTAAGAGAACTGTATCAATATTCTCTGGCATCCAAACTCATTTTTTGTCTATACCAAAGAAGGCAAGACTGCTTATGACACAGTGTGTTTTTTTTGTTTTTTTAAGGTTGATTTTCCTTGGATATCTGTGGTTACCTCTCTGTATATGTGTCTATTGTTGGAACATCAAGTTTTTCTACACATGGTAATGATG
Source organism: Donacobius atricapilla (assembly GCA_013397315.1). Classification (NCBI taxonomy): domain Eukaryota; kingdom Metazoa; phylum Chordata; class Aves; order Passeriformes; family Mimidae; genus Donacobius; species Donacobius atricapilla. The sequence continues at coordinate 159,466 of WBMY01003426.1, read as the reverse complement.
CTCATTTCCCTCATCCCATACAAGACTGTAAAGAAAGCTCTGAAGTAAAAGATTCAACAACATTTGAATAGTTTTGTTATATGGTAGCACTGTTATATTTATACATGAAATTTTAGCAAAGGGTGAAGCTTGTGAAACGAAATATCATCAGTGAGCCATGACAAAATACGTACAAAAACCTACTACTACATAATTGATGCTTCAGAACTCAAGGAGTAGTAGAAATAACAATTTTTCGGAAGAATTGGGGTTATTTTTTCTTTTATTTTAGATTGCACATGTGTACTCTCCTAATCTTTGGGTATCTCAGTGATTCAACACCTGAAACCTCCTAATCTTCGTTCCAGCTCTGTATCATTTTTGAGAGGTCTAAAGTACTGAAAAAAGAACCCCTAAATATGCACATATCCAAGCTCTTCTTTACTAAAGAGAAATGACTCTCATATCTCATAGTGACAGCCATCTCTAGAAATCACAGTGACCTATTCATTAAAGACCTGAGTCCCATGTGCATGCTGGAATTCATTAAATGATGTTATTCTCTGAGCAAGTGCTATAAAACTCTGCAGTTTGACATTCATAAATATTTGTGTCAGGCAATTACCTGGTAAAACGCCAGTGTATTGAATAAGAAATATTAAAATAAAGTCAATGTTTTTTGTTTTGTTTGTTTTGGTTTGGTTGTGTTTTTTGGTGGTTTTTTTTTTTTTTTTTTATTCAAGAAGATTTTACTTCTGTCACTCAAGTTTAGAGCCCTTTTTCTTTTGCATGAAGAATGGGATAAGCTCTCCACATCAAAAAAATATCATCTTGGCCAAGGTCATTTAATTCCATGGAATCAGAGCTGAGACTTCAGCACACGAAGACGTTTATAGCCTGTTGTCATTCTGGCAGGTGACAGAAATAGAGGGTGGAGCAGGTGCCAAGCAGAATTGTCATATTTTCATAGCAAGGCCAGGGTGCTCTGTGATTTATGGATGCTCAATATACAGCCGTGACGCCCCACAAGTGAATACACAAGTTGCAAATCTGTAAACAGCTACAGTGGGAATTTGCTAATCTCTGCCTGCTGTAGCTCATTCTGTACAGGTCCTCGAGCCTTATATAAGAAAGTTTTGACATTGTGCTCTGTAAAAACACACAAAGCATCTTGCCAGGGCTTGTCAGCAAGGATAATAACACATTTTACTAAGTCTGTAAAGCCTGTCATTGTTCATAATGCCACACTGCTGAGAACTGGAAAAGCAGAACTAATAAGGCCTTTCTAGAACAATTTCTGCTGTTCCTTGAAAAGCAAATGTGTGTTTTTACTTATTATGTTGGATCAAGGAAAACCAAAGCTCTGGATAAAACTAAGACTAACCGATATTTTTCCATACTGAACAGACAATAAAACTCTCATAGCTGGTATCCACATAGCTGTTTAGTTGGGATCAGATATCTTTTGCTTAAATTTTCAGTCCTCACCAACTATTACCTTTTATTTGTACTTTAAAGAGAGCTAGGATCTGTGCCTTTCATCATGAGTAGAAACGTAAACGTGAAGGTAAATTTAACTGAAATTTAAAAAAATGTCTGCTGTTCCTTAAAAGAAAATGGGAGTCTTTTTCACTCACAAATGGCTATTCACAGAGCCAGACAGTTGATAAATATGATTTTTAACTGAGAAGCTTCCTAAAAAATATGACCATGACTACAAAGACGTTCTTTTTGACACAACAGATTATAAACTGCTACAACATAGTATATCCTGGAGACTGCAGGAGTTCCATCAATGTATTTAGAAGTTTAATTCCTTGGAAATTGGGCAAGAATCATTGCAACCCTTGAATCTTGAAAATTGATGCCATTTCAGAAAAAAGTCTTCAAAATATTTTTAGAACATCTCTTGGAAAAAAAAAAAAAAAAACCAACAAATCCCCCCAAAATTTCCCAAGTTTCTATCACTGCAATACTTTTATTAGCAGCTAGGGATAGCTTCCCAGTTCATGGATGGACCCAGCATTACTTAATAGAATCAGAAAAAAATCATGTAGTTTCCATAAACTTTCTAACCTATGAGCTCTGCAAAACTGGAAGCTCCCTGATCAGAGTTCTTCTTTGAGAGGGAGAAAAACAAAGGAGAAAACAGATGCTGGTTGGCTTCTGTTCTATCACAGTAGAACCCAGCCCAACTAATATATGTGGCTGTCTTAGAACTCACCTCATGGGTATCCTTAGTATCTCATTAATCCAAAGTACCTAGAGCTCCATAAATATCAAATGCAGATGATGAAAGGAAAGTGCCTTTGAAAGCCATCACAGGCTTTTGGTCTATTTATTGTAGCTCCTCCCTGACCAGACTGACTATGCAAGAGATGGTTTTCCTTCACAGCATGATTCATTTGGTGCACATGAAGCATTAGCCTTTCCCATCAGAGCCGTTTCTTTGAAGCTCTGCCACAATCTCCAGTTGCCATTCCCTGTCATTGAATGGGGGATACTAATTCCATTGCTTTCACACTGAGCAGATCAACCTCCAGACACTACAGTAAGAGTACCATGATTCAGAGGAGGGGGAAAGACATCTTAGGTCAAGGCTGAATTTTGACTCTCACTTCCTTAAGGTCTTGTAAATTTAGGCTGTCTTGCAGAGAAGTTTCACATAGAAGGCTATCACCCACGATTTAGGATGTGCATTTCAGCATCTACATCTGGGCATCCAAGGAACTCAAAGGATGATTAGTGAAGCACCTATGGATTAACAAATCTGGAGGTTAGACAGTAAAGAAAACAGTCTGGGTTGCTGTTTGGGAGTTAGCTTGCATTTCAGTTAAAGAGGGGAATAAGAAAAAGAAATACCTTCCATAGGATATGATGCTGCCTTTACACATGGCACAGTTCCTTACCTTTGTATTTGTGTGGGACAGCGAAGGTTAACAGTTTCAGAGTTGTTCACATGTCCTACTTCCAATTGCACAGCTTGGGTGTTATCCTTACGGACGTGTTTGCTTTCGGAACTTTGCATGAAGGAAATTTAAAATGCAAATGTATTGTCATCTTGTTCTTAATCTTGGCCCTAAATGTGGAAAGCCACATCTCTACAGGCATTGTATACATTTCACTCAGGGAAAAACTCCTACTTTTTATACTTATTTTATACTATTCACTTTAAAATATATCTTATAATTATATTTTATAATTGCCTCTGGTGGTTCATGTACCTTTTAACCTCTGAGCAAAATTCAGAGCTTTTCAAACTGGTAGTGTTTGTTGATTTCTATCTAAAGCATATATGTTCACGTGGAGTAAAACATTCTTTATTAGACTGATAAACAAGTTATTCATTTGACCCTCAAAAAGAAAACTACCTTGATAATACACCTTTGAAATATGCAGCAATTTGGTCAAAAAATACTCTGTTGATACTTTCACAGTTGCAATTTATGGTTTTTTTTCCTTCTCTGTTTTAAAACATATTGCCAGATATATTTGCTATATTATTTACTTTCAAAGTCTAACCATTTCTAGCCCAGCACATCCTAATGTGATACAGTCCTTTGACTCAAGTCTTATTGTCAGATATTAAATCAACATATGCTTTTATGACTCAACATTTATATGTGAGATGATGATTGAATTCATAATTTAGAGAAGCATCTGTATAAATAGATTTTTACTGATAACTGTGAAAGATAATCTTGCCATGTTCCTTTTTATACAAAGGGGAAAAGATTAAATCAAGAAAAAAGGTCCTTAAAAAACTGCTATTCATACAGCTGTTCCTCATATGGACGCCCCTCAAAAGTGCCCTCCATCCACAGATGCACACACAAATGAATTTGTGTGAAACTGCTGTACATGTCACTTTGGGTACCTAACATATAAAAGTAATTTACACAAGTTTTAAGTCTTCTTTTTTGCTTTTTTTTTTTCCCAGCAGTGATGCAAAGAAATAAGCCCCAGAGGGCCTTAATATAAATGAAAGCTTATAGTTTAAGTGTTATTAATTAAATCGCTCCTCAACCAGGTTATACTTTGAGCTATTCATACTGTGCATATGTGAACAGACACTGTTAAAATCCACATCAGTAACTACATCCTGAATTAATTTCTCATACTTTATAAACAGAGGTAGGAATTGATAGGTATTTCTGACTCTGTCTTTCTTCCTCATTTCCTTTCTTGCAATTCCTTCTCTGAAACCCAAAGACTGACACGGTTTTTCTTCATAATGACTTCTTTGATATTGTGAGTCATTTTGCAGCACTGTGCATATACAACAGTCGCCAGAAAAGACAAAGAATTAGGCATGTCTTCCAGCTTGTAGTGCTGTGTATCCATAGCAAGTGCCTCTGTGATGGTTGTTATGGCTTCCATGTTCCATTTTCCAACTGCCACTTTTGATGTTTTCACTTCACTTCTTCCCATTCGATTCTTCACCTAAAAAAGGGAGCTATTGTTTTTAACAATTTCCATGCAAATTAGAGACTGATAGTGAAAGTGAACCTGTCTTTGCAAACATAGAGCCAGTATCAATGTGCAGGAATAAAAAAGAGAATTACTTGAGTTAAAATTCAGGAGACATGAGACTAAGATCTCATGGGAATTAAAATTGGGGTTTAGCTTACAATAAGTTCAAAAGAAGAAATATGAAACTCAAGTAAGAAATTATCCTAAAAATGTGTGCCATATGCTGCAAGATTTTGAACATTTTTTCTTTTTTGAAAGGTACCTGCAGCATAATTTCAGTACAGACTCACTAGCTGTATCTAAAGGGTTTTGGGATTACTCAGCTGCATGGTCAAAGGATTACATCTGAGAAAGGGCCGTAACAGATTTACTTCAGACTGCCTCTGAAACTTATATATTCAGCAGCTCCAGTGCTGGAAACTCCTTCTGGGAAGAGATGAATGCCAGCAACAATACAGAGTTAAAGTGCATTTACCATTTTACCCCTTAGATTTCCACTTTAGGAGGATATTTGATTTATGGATATCATTCCTGCTTCAATGGCACCATTGATTTAACAGGAGACTTTGCTTCATCTCAAAGCTTTGATTTGGTTCTGGTTTGAGGTACCTCAGGCTTTAATCAGAAGACACCAAAAGATATTCCAGATGTTTTTCTGTCCCCACCTTGCACCCCAGCATAAGGATTGCTATCTACATTAATAACACTTCCAGCATAAATGGAAGGAGAGTTTCACACTCCAGCATTAGACCTGAAAATTAGAGGAAGCAAACCAAGAGTGGTAAACACTGACGGGTAACTGCCCTAAGCAGAGAGCAAGGAGGAGGGAAAATATAGAGTGGGTAGAAATGTGTTTCATTTAAAAACTTAATTTAATAAATTGTGCTAAAGATGCTGAAAAATGCATTTAGCTCTCAACCTCCAGGACCCTACATTGTGAACTAGCATCCAGCTATAATGGGGTTTCTGCTTCATCAGCTGCAATAATTATTTTTCTTGATTTTCTTTGGTCATTTTATATAACAATTTCTCAGTGTGTATAACTATGCGTGCATGCGCTTTTTTTGTGACTTTCCTTTGATTTCTTTTTCTTACTTATTTTTCTTCTCTATCAAAAATGAAACTAGTCCAAGGGAAAACACACCAAGAAGGGACATTAAAGATAATGTAAGACACATTTTGATGACTGACCTTGTAAATATTTCTTGCAAGGAAGCACAGCCTCCTGGACAGTGCTCATTGCAGACCCTTTTTCTAGGCATTTTACAGAGAATAAGAATTCCATGGAACTGAAGGTCCATGCCTGTTCCTCAATATGGAAGCTGATGCATATGGCTTCACTCTTGCTTCACCTTTACGGAAGACAGAATAGCCACTATCACCATATTCATTGTTCAAGGATTAAACAAGGCCTCAAAATCCTTAGCAGTGCTCAGCAGACTTCAGGTTTGGATCTGCATACTTGGGACCTTAAAGGCAAGCTGTGTCAAACACTTAAAATCATCAGCTATTTTTTCACTTGATTTGCTCAATAAGTGGGTGACACTGTTGGTTGGGAAGTGGCTCTCAGTTTTTCCTTCTCCCTGTCCAGAATCTCAATAAGACTTTTTTCTCCATTTGTATGCTGGTCATGTTCCACAAATCTCAGGTTTTTTACTTTCTCCAAAGAGACACACTAGTACACAGGGTCTTGAGGATATGTGAGAGGGTATGTATTAAAAAAAGAAAAACAAAAATTCCTAAACAACACAAAACCACAACCTAACAACACGCTGATTTGGATCATGCTGCGATGTGTGTTTATATACTTTTGATCTATATTTTCTTTTATTAACCATCCCCTTGCCCTGTATCTGAGAGTGCTAGCTACTATTTCTCAATTACACCCACTGGTAAAACCTGCCCTGTGGGGTTTCTCACAGCGGTTGCCCTTCTAGCATCAGCTCAGCAGATGAAAAGCAGATGGAAAATTCCAGGGGTTCAGGTCTGAATGTTTCAATCATAAGTTAGCATAACATGGGCTGGTGAGAGCTGTATTTTGAATCTACTATGCAAAATGAAACAACTGCTCTCTAGCAAAGATGTTTGCATGGGAGGCTTAGCTCTGGAAAGTAGGAACAACAAATAAAGGATTCAAGGAATTCACACTCAAAGAGAGAGAAAAAAATAAAAAAGGAAAAGGTGAGTACTGGGGTTCTGAGTAGCAGACACACTTCGCTTCAACCAGGACTCTTTTGGATCAGGTTTGCTTCTGTGGGGGGAGGAACCATACAATCAATGGATATCCTTTAGCTGAGGCACTTACATTCAGCTTCAGCGTGAGATTGAACCTTCAATAAAAGAAGGCACAGCCCATTTAAGTATCATCCTGAATCATCAACTTTCCTCTCTCTCCCCCTACCCTTCCTCTTCACTAAGTGCGAAGAAGGTCTAAAGTTACTGACTTAGATATCTCTGTAGATGCCTTGAAGAAGCGAAATGGCCTCATTTTTAGTAAATAGTCAAAGCACAAAAGAGCAGACCCTAGACAGCAGATGGGAGATGACCTGAGTTTTAAATCAATCCACAGCAGAGTTAAAAGTTCTGTAGAGGTTTCTTTTCCATATTGGAGTCAAATTTGGACCACTCATTACCTCCAAAATTAAGACTACTGACAGTTTTTATCCAAACTGAAGACTGATGCTCATGAAGATCTAAAATTACCTCCCACACATGTTCCTCATTTCCTATTAATTTTATTTATGTATTTAAATCACGGCTCACTTGGAGACTCTCATCAGATGCACATTTTGCTTTTGGGAGAGTTCCCAGGGGAGAGGCAGTCAGAGAGTATTACCACAGCCTTCTTCACCACAACATAAACAATATCCTGCAGCATAACTCAATCTAAGCTAGCAGGCAGCTGCACAGAGTAGTCCCCCTATCAATTAATTTTAATAATAATACTTAGCACATACAAAATACGTTTCAGCTTCAAAGCACTTTTCAAACAGAGAGGGCCAAACTGGGTCTGACCCAATGTGGCTGTATTTGACAGAAGGATGGTGAAAAAAACGGTACTGCAAACACCATTCTGCAACTCTCTTGTCTTCCTTTTTCACCACCTAGACTCAGAGTGATTTCACTCCTGTTTTTCCATTTTGTTGGAAAATGTGCAGCCACCTCAACAACTCATTACTGTGATGTTTTGATGGAGGTAAGAGTCAAAGCCTGAGCAGCAAATTACTTCATGTATCTGGATAACATATAGACTAAACTCTCCCCGTTTTTAATTTTTTTTTCTGGCTCAAGATCAGAAAAATGCTACCAGCCTAGTGCTGAAGTGAGGTGGTGATGCAAAATTCACCATTTCTTTTCCATTTTCTCCTAGTTTCTGATTCTGTTTTCCATGTAAGAATGCCAGTACACTGCACCACATGTTTGAGGATTTAAGTGGAACAGCTTAAGAAATTTGTTTCCTTTCTACCCTCTGCTTTTTTCTGCCTCATTTCATGTCAAATCAACTTCAAACAATCAAGCTAGAATGGGTGCTGATGTCAGAAACCACTTATATTTCCTTTGGTATATTGCTCCCAAAACAGGTCTCTCTGCACCTGATGGACAAAAAAATGTGCTGTATGAAGGATGGAGTATTTCTAATAGCTATAATTGCTAAAGCCATGTTCATTAATGCTTTAATTTTCCTGTTATTGTGAAACATGACTCATAAAACATCCACATATTAATAGCAAACCGATTGACTCAGAGGATGATACTGTAGGGGAGTATTTAATATCAGATCAAAAGTCTCATTCATGTATATAAAAACAAACTAAACTTCTCTCTCGCAGGATGTTTTAGGGCTGTATGAGCTCTTGACATCACTGTGCACCAGATACCAGTTGGGAGTTCACTCGTCTTTGTTTCAAGTACTGACACAACTTCTAAAACAAGACACTGTAAGAGAGGCACAGGGAAGAATTGCTCTGCTACTATGCTTCCTGTATCTTTCTCTCCCTCTGTTTTGTCTTGCCCTTTTTCTTTTTTTTTAATTTATTTTTTATGGATATAAAGCACATAACAAAGAATATACTGTAGATCAGCTGCAATCATTTTGTCATTGCTGAAGGATATTATTATCTGAAAAGCATTTATGGAAGAGAATATATGATCCATATATTCATAAAATTTGTTCAAATTGGTTTAATGTTCTCAACAATATATCACACAGCTTTTTCTCTGTTAATCACATGTTTTTTGAAAGCAGGACACATATATCTTTCTATTTTATCATCTCTTTTGTTTAGTTTGTGTATTTTAAATGCATGCTGACAAGATAATTTAACTTATTGTACCATTTTGAAATATTAAATAATGAGGATTTGTATTATATCTATATCCTCTGGACTTGCTTTTGATGATTTAAAATCTAAAAAGAATGCTAAAAGCATGCATTTCTGGAACACTGAATTTCAAATGATATCATCAAATTATTTCCAATAGTTTTTACATTCATGTACTCACCGGGGAGATGCTATATTATGTCAGTTATTATTTATGTGTACCACTCTAATTCTAGAACCTTCTTTAAATTTAAACTATTTAAACCATCATAAGAGAACTTAAAATATGTTTTACAAAACAATTATTATACCTAAAGCAACACTGGTTTGGGAAAAAAAGGTCTGGCATTTGAAAAAGAATTGTTTGTGAGGTTTTGACATTATTTTTTTTTTTTTAAGTTCTTTCTGTTCTAATATTTACAGAATTTTTAACATAATTTTGAGAACTGTGTTTTGACTCCTGCATCTAAATATTCACAAAGCAGAAGAGTTTATTGCAAGTGTGATCACACTGTGAGATGTATAGAGGAGATTTCTACAAATTATTCTCCCTCTACAGATATTTCTTAGTGGCTTCATGTGAGTTATTACATTGTTTACCCACAAATTTTTATGACATTTATTTTTAATTGGAACCTGATTACTATAATCACAACAGAGCATGAGAATTGCTAAGAGTTTCATCAGAACAAAACTTTCATGGATCAGACAGAGAAACAGCATATGAACCACACATTCCAGATGGCAAAATCTCTAGGATAAAGAAAAAAATGTATGTTCCACGTTTTTCATTAAAATTTGTAATTTGGTAATTGTATATTTCCTCAATGTGTCTGTATCTTGGATCAGTTAGTGCTGTTCAATAACTTTAAATGGAAACAGGGCTTTTAGTGTAGCATTGGATGTATTACAAAATGGTAAGTAGCATATTTTGTGAAATTACAATCTATTCTAATTTAATCTAGACTGATTTGTCTGAATGATATTTCCTGGATCACTTAAGGCCATGTGATGTTCTTTTATCTTGGGTCATTGCTGCTTTCCCACTTCTGTTTTGCCATATTTTTGGTTGCCTGGTTTATTTCTCATGTCTGGTATTTGGGATAATCTCTTGTATCTCTGTATAACATATCACAGAAGGTAATAAACTTAGTAGCTTTAATCTTTGTTTCAAATAACTTAAGGTAATTTCCATTAGCTTCAGCCTTAGAGGTGCTTACAAATGAGGAATGTGATGTTAACACTTTGGCTTAATGGTTTTGGGTAATTTTTTTTCCTGTATGTATGCTCTAACTTTAAGAACCTACAGGATGACAACCTTTCTTAAAAGTTGTGACTCTAACAGCCAAGTACTTATAGTCATCCCAACCATCTCAAGGGTATGAGCAAAAGTTTAAATGAATAAATTCTAGAAAATATCAAAGAAATATAAATTCAAATTTCTAGTTAGAATGCCTTCTCTTCAAGCTGCTCCTAACTGCTTTAGAAAGCCTTAGATTTTCAGAGTAGGACAGTAATAGTATAGCTCATTAAATGCTCCGATTAATTCACTCCACCACCCTATGCTCCTGTCATATGCAGTTCAGATTTGCTCAAAAGTTAGTTGCTTTCAAAATAAGTCATCATCCTATCAGGATCTGAAGTGTTCTCACCCCCACCCCACCCTCCTGGGTCTCTATGGCCATTGCATTTAATTTAATTTAGGGGAAATCTGAATTGAATCTTGTCATACTCCCCCCTGGGAAAGATCTGCTTCGCAAATGAAGTGTTGCAGACAAAAAGGGAACACGCATAAACTTGGGAGCTGTGAATCTTCACAGACATTCATTTGCATATCTCCTCTCCTTCTCAGTGGGGACTGGAAACAGTGCTTTGTGTTTGTCCTGAAACTAGCTGTTCCTTGCTGAGCATCAGGTGTACCTAGTGCATTTTGGGCAGGCTGTTTTTGAAGAAAACATCTTAAAATTTTCTTTCTCTTTTCTCTGCTCTTTTTTTCTCTTGAAAAATAGTGAATAAAGATTTGTTACATAATGGTTCTCTAGAAGCTGATAGTTAAATTACCAAGTGTTTGGAATATTGAGGATGGATGAGTATGGAAGAGTAGATGATGAAGTCACCAGCTGTGACCTGGGTTTGTGAGGTTCTATGTTGAAATCTGGTTTGGTTCCATGAGTTGCTGAATGTGGTAAGACACACTGAAAACCTCCCGGACTCAAAGAAGTCAGAGTTGAAGATATTTTTGTTTCTTTGAAGGATTATGAATAACCCACTTTTTTGTGCTGGTTAACCCAGTTATTGTGGGTTGCTGACTTGAATTAGCATGGGTCACCAGATGCCAAAACATAGCCTAATTCCACCTGACCTGGGCATAAACCTCCCTTGCTAGCTTTCATTATAAAGTAATTCCTCAAGGTTCAACTTATGCAGATGGCAGAGTTGTTCCAAAACAGCATAAATGCTATGCTCTTTTTGTAAAAATTACTTAGGTGTAGGATCTTCATTGCCAGATCACAACCCTTAGCTCTGTGTTTGCACTACTTCTATTTCTTTGAGCTTTGCTGCATGAAGGAAGTAACACTTCGCATCAAAAGAGTTGCAAATGTGTAGACATATAGGAAAACATGTGGGCAGATTTCCATGGCTGCTTTCAGACACTGAGTACATAAAGTTGAGACAAAGTTATAGCTAGGAGAGGTTATAGCTTAGAATAAAATCAACAGAGAACACAAAACCCCACACTCTTCAGCGAAAAACATTTTATCTACTTGTTTATTTTTATTTCCCCTTTCGCTGAAGAATAAAACCCAAAAAAGTCCTTTCAATAAAAGAACTTTCTTAACACTGTATTACTTCCCCAGGCTACTTTGGCCTGACTTTGTCCCACCTCAATATTGATATTTAGAAATGAGGGGCATAGCTTAAGACATATAACTGATGTCATTGTCAATGGAAAGTTCTAGTACACCCATAATTTTAATTTCTTCTTTTTTTCTTATTTCCTCAGGAAAATACTGCATGGCAAGAAAGAAAAAAAAAAAAAAAGTAAAAAAGGAAAACTATGTCATTTCAGGTTTCATTGTCTCATGTGTCATCTTGTTAAAGTGCAGCATTTGGCTAGGACTTTCTTGTCAACTTACAATTCAATGCAAAGTGACAACTGCAGCCAGACATGGTGTGAGCTCTAAAAGGATGTGTCCATCAACTCAGCTTTAAAAGTGAGGTGGGGGCAAGGTTCACAAAATAGAGTTATAGTACTTTCCCCCTTCAGTAAACAATAAAACATGAATTATATTTACATTTCAAAACAATTTAAAGACTTAATGATTTGGGTCCTTTTGTTTTTTTGTTTTTCGTTTTTTTTCAATTATAATAATTAAAGGTGCTTACATCTAAAATTGTCATAAACTGAGACTCTTGGAAAGATCCTTCCTTTTATGTCTAGGACTAACTAGTTTAGGAATGAGTAATGTATCTTAAATTTCAATTGCACATCCAGCGGTAACTCAAATAATTGTTTCCATTCTGTGCACATTACAATTCTAGTATTGAAAGAGACCTTCTTCACTCAGAATTAAAAAAAATAATATAGGTAAAAAAAAAAAAAAAAAGAAATTTCACATTTCAAAAAAAAGTAATGTCAATTTACTCTGAAAGTAATGATCTCTTTCTTGACAAACATTTCAAAATTTTAAAGCATTCCAGAGTAGAAGGCACTATTGCCAGATCAAGTTGATATTACTATCAACCGTGTCTTAAATTTTGCAGAACTAGTAATTTTGGTACATTGATTACAATTATTTGCACTTTGTTTGACATTTTGTTAGAAATTAATCTGGCATTGAGAAAAAAGTATCATAAATGCCATTATTCATTAGGATTCTTATAGTTAAGTTTTCCTGGTAAATTAGTTCTTAAAAACCGACAGCAACATCAAGAAAACAAAAAAGAAAAAGCAAAAAAAGCCCCAACAACAACAAATGAAAACACAAAATCAACCAACCAAAACGAACAAAAACAAAGGCAAATTATTTTTCCCTTTTTTTTTTATTATTAAGACAACATTTGATATGCATTTTAGCTCTGTGTTTCTCTAGAAGATAATAGTGCTTTCACATCAGGAGTTTTTCTTATCTTAAGGTACTTTGATGTTTAAGTAGAAACATTCTCCTATCTTTTTGATAAAATAAACAAGCTGATCTCTTAAAATTTGACATTTTTCTCCTGACATCAAATCACTTCAAAAGATATTGACTGACATTTTCCTTTTCTTCACACTTCTCCTACAATGACCAACATCAAATATAAATTCATTCTTTCTATCTTTGCCTCTTGACCACCTTAGATGAAGATACAAAACTTCCTCCCTTTTGCTTAGAACTCTTTTTTTTTTTTTAAGCAAGGACAGTAAACAGTCCTAATCTTTACAACTTCATCAGAGTTNAAAAAAAAAAAAAAGTAAAAAAGGAAAACTATGTCATTTCAGGTTTCATTGTCTCATGTGTCATCTTGTTAAAGTGCAGCATTTGGCTAGGACTTTCTTGTCAACTTACAATTCAATGCAAAGTGACAACTGCAGCCAGACATGGTGTGAGCTCTAAAAGGATGTGTCCATCAACTCAGCTTTAAAAGTGAGGTGGGGGCAAGGTTCACAAAATAGAGTTATAGTACTTTCCCCCTTCAGTAAACAATAAAACATGAATTATATTTACATTTCAAAACAATTTAAAGACTTAATGATTTGGGTCCTTNTTTTGAGAACACAATATTCTATACCATGATATGCAATATTTCATTATTCATAAATATTTGTTACCCTGCACAATCTTGCTCCTTGGTTTATAATCTTTCCTAACCACGTAGAAAACAGGGTCTACAGCATGATTAAGAGTATTCTATGGTCATCATCTTAAATAACATAGTAACTCAGAATGAGAGACAGGGTAAGAATGGGCAATTAGGAGCTGCTTCTGCTGCTGTCACTGATTTTATCTAACAGTCACAGCTTCCCTGAAAAAACAGGTGGCTTCAAATGCTGATTGCATATAATTTTGTTTTTATTGTTACACATTTGGAATACCACGAACATAAACCTTTGATGACAAAGAAAAATATTTAAATAAACAAACAAACAAACAACCCATCAATTCTTAATTCTGAGCCTCCTGGTGCTCTCCAAAAGCCAAATAGGTATATTGAACAGCTACTGGTGTTAGGCTATTCTGGTGTTTTCATGAATGCACAGAAGCTGCTAATCTGCTATGGATGTCACATACTAAGGGATATGCTGAACTGCCAAAGCATACATTCAAAAAGTTACTCAATATAGTAGTATAAAGCATATGGAGTATATTTATATACCCTCCACTATGTACCGAAGGGAAAGGTGTGCTATAAAAGACCTCATAAGCACACAGTAGAGTGTGTCACCTGCTCCTGCACTCTATATTGTTATGTCAGTGAGTGACTTTATTAGCTAGATAAGAACTGCAGGCAGGCAGTAAGTGATGTATATTAACAACTTCTCTCAATTATATCAGGTCCTGACCCTGCTCCTGTTGAATCCCATGGCAAAACTCCCACTGACACTGATTCTGTAGGCTTGGGGTTGCATTTAGTAGCATTTGGAGAATATGTTTAATGTTAACTGTATTTTAAACAGACTTAGAGAACATTCATCTCATTTCACAAAAGAGAGAAGATAATCAGTGGCTGAATTTAAGGTAGTTTCTAAAGGTCATCTCTAGAATTACTGAAGACAGAGGTGAACTCACATTCTTGGTTTCTGCAGACACTCAAAGACAGGCAGAGGTGAATTGGCCTGGGATATAGGTTTTGGAAGGGCTGGGGGCATATTCAGTAAAAGGTGCTGCATATGAGCTGCACACCTATTGCTGGGTTTGCAAGGGAACTCTGAATGGAATGAAGAACAAAAAATTTCCTTTTTCAGTCCTAATAATTTGCAGCTAAGCAGAATATTGCACAATCTGACAAACTGATTAATTTCTACCCTTTTTAGGGGCTTGCAAACTACCTTACAACTGGCAATTATGCACTGTGCACCCAAACCCAAGAAAAGAGAAACAAGTGATTGCCACTGATTGATAGTGCGCGGAAACCTGACTGACAGCAGCCAGGAGTGCATAAACTTGCTTAACAAGGATATTTAATACAAAGTGGATGTGTTTGGTTACATATAAATACTCTCTCCAGAGTTACACTTTCCTGTCAGATTTTATGCTACAAATATAAAGGGTTCACATGCAGCTACTGGCACATAAGGCACTCACAGCTGTTCTTGAAGGAAATAATTTCTATCACCAGCTGTAGTTCTCCTCCCCAGGGATGCAACCTCTACAGTTCTGTCCCTTCTCTTCTATTCATTCCCTATCAACTAAACATTTAAAAAAACCTATGTAAATTAATAAACACACTCACAATATTGTAAGTGGAAATCCAAGGCTCTTCACAGCATGGGTATCACACAGGACTTCACCTGAGTCATAGCTTATTTTATGCCAAAAGTCCTACATACTAGTTTTTGTTCTATTCCACTTGGGTTTCTGTTCCTTCTCTTTTCACTTCATTCATCCTTCAAAAACTCTTTTTTTTAATGAAGTCATGCCTGGTCCATAAAGTCAGGACAATTGACCTGAAATATTACAGTGGTCTAGCAGAGAATTATACAAAAAAGGAAAAAAAAATATTAAGGCAACAGTGTGTCTCATAGAATACATGTACAGACCAGATATAGACCTATGCCCAGAGACGTAAGTGGGATATTACTTCAGGATGCTTTTTAATCCATTGTTGGACATATGGGTTAGTTGTGATATGAATGATAGATACCCTTGTTTTTTCCTGATGTCTTCTGGTATGCAGAAACTCATCTGTAAAGGAAGATTGGTTTGGGAAGAAAAGTAAACTAAAAACAGACACAAAAGGATATTGAAAAGGAATCTTTGCCTATGGAAATTCCTTGTGAATTTCCATAAACATGAAAATATCAGATTTTTGAAAATAAGCACAGCATTTTTTAGCTTAAATTAAATCCCACTGCATTGAAATGTCAACACATGAGAGCATTTAATATAACTTGCACTTAGAGTTAAACAGATGTTTAAAATGTCCATCACTTTTGGTTCTTAATATGCAATTATATCTTTTTGTAGTCTTTAAACTACTTACTAATTAAAATTATTATTGGTCATTTTGCTTTGCTCATAGCTTCACTTCTATAAAGAGAATATAATAGCTGTGCAGAAAAGTTTGAGTTTGCTATTGAAAGAAATCTACTATTTTTCTATTATAAGAATTCTTTCAAGCCTCTTTTCCTCCTGCTATTTACTATATTCCACAGCAAAACTCACGTTATAATATTTGTTCTTTATGTATATCATTCATCCCCAAATAATGTCATCTGCTCAGTGTAGGTTTTTTCACAGAAATATTTTTACAGTGTCATCACTCTAGCTTCACCCTCCCTTCACTTGCACTATTTATCAAATAAAATAGTTTGTGTTTTATCTGTAAATATTGACATAAAAGCCTACCTGATATAAATGCAATATAAAGAGTGTTACATTTTATTGATTTGAAAAATTTTGTGTGTGTGGAACTCCTATATGAACAATGATACTCTTTTATAAGACCTTATCTCTACTCATTTCTGCTGAGTATTTCTAAAAGGCTGTGAAATAAATTATTCTTTTTGGATACATGAGAGACTTATGTACTGGAAAGAACGGGAGTTAAATCATCAGCTCTTTCATAATCTAGTTTGAAAAAAGGAAAAGTATTTGTCTGTTTTCTCAAGAAAGTCCCCTCAAATCTGAAGAAAAGTAATAGCTCTGAAGCTATGTCTTTGCAAAACTTTCAAACAAACTTTCAATGAAAATCATAATTCAAAACTTGGTCAAGTGAAAAAAAAAAATCCAATACTTAAGAACTTGAGGATGGATAAATAAAATAAAATGAAAAATCTTAGATCATGATCTAAATCACCAATGTACCTATCTTTACCTTCCCTTTTCTTTTATTCTTCACAATCTTTGCTGACATATTTTTGTGTTATCCTTTGATTATAACTTATAACAACATATAATATGTAGCTCATGTAAACAATCAGTAGCCACCAGACCAATCACCATTTTTAACAAAGATGTGTATTGCGTACTTATGACAGAAATAAAATTCCCTTCTATGGCTTTCTCAGGTTGATGAGTCTCTAGACTGCATCTGTGGCAAAGAGTAGATTTATTTAGTCATGATGCTATATGATATTAAATTGACATTTAAACTCTTCTTGAACCTACTAATCTGAATATTACAATGACCAAAATTAGCTGGACCTGCTCGGTTTGCACAGACTTGAGTTTTGCATTAGTTTCTGTAAATCTATCAGCAAGGAATTATCACAGTCTCTCCCTTTTAACGTATTTAAGCCTTTGCTAAGGGTATTTGCACCCAAGAGCAAAAGCATTCTGCTTAGAGCACCAGCGAACAGCGCCCTGAGCTACTGCTCTGCATTCGTCACCAGCTGCAGCTGTGCACTGGTTTGTCAAAGCACAGGTCACCCTGGAAGATAAAGATTTAGCAGAATTAAACCCACTGGGACACAGTGCAAGTAAAGCTGATACCAAAAACAAGGCTGTCTAGACTTCTCTGGTTTGTTTTCACTTCTTTGCTTTGAATCACCTCCTTACTTTGCAAAATAAAATAAGTTTATATGGGGAAGCAAATTATAAGAAATAGAAGCCATTTAATATTTTTATTAATGTTGATCCCAAGAAGGACTTCCCAAAGGTTGATGGGAAAAGAAATTAAAAGAAACATAAAACACTACAAGTTTTTGTTACTTTTAACAGCAACTGATAACGCTATTTCAACCAGCAGATTTTCTGGTCATTGTAGATTTTCTTGCTCATAGTTTGGGATGATCTAGATAGTATCCCAAGGTCTGACTATTATTCAGGTATTTCTGATTTCTTTTTTTTCTTTCTTTTTTGTTTAGTGACAGTTTGAGAATCTACACCAAAACAAAATCTGGATATGAATGATCTATATTTTTAGGATTTTTTTTTTATTTATTTTGCTCATTCACTATGTTTAGAAAGCATTCTGGGAAAAAAATTGAGGATCATTAAACTTAGAGAAACTTCCCATTATGAGATCTTCATTAGGTGTAAAACAGCTGCAGATGTGTGCCAATTTATACCAGGTGCAGATCTGACCTCTGACATTCCTTAGGTATATTCACATTGTTATACACATATTTTTACATTTATGTTTTGAGATCTGTCCTTCGCTGATATGTGCTTCAGACAACTTTATCTGTCAATTACCTAGACATGGATGCAACACTCATCACTTCTATTTGAATACTTGAGCTGTACTCCCCGGCCGGATGTGGGAATTTCTACAGTCATCATTATAATCTGTGACTGAAGGCTCATATTTTAGGGGTTCTGCCTGCATATCCAAGGTACCTAGAAATATCATATGCAGTGATTTAGTTGCTTGGCAAAAGAAATTCAGAGAAGCCCAGCAGGAAACCAGCAAAGGAATTGAAAAGCTAAAAATGTTCACTGAAATGAAGGTAAGGTTCTCACAGTGGGATAACAAAAAAATGTCTCTCTTATTTTAGCATTTGGAATTGGGAACCCACTCTTGGAGAAGAACTTTCAGGCAAGATTAACTACTTTTTGAATATGAAGAAGTAGAAAAGGCTTCAAGGTGGAAGAACAAATTCAAGGTGTCCGTATCTTCTGGTTGATCATTTTTCAGAGTTGTTTCAAATTGGGAAGGGAGAAAAAAAAAGCTAAATATCTTCTACCACACTAACCTCCAATCAGCTGTTTAGGATTCTCCCACTGATATTTTTAAAGTTCTTGTGTTTCCTTTAAGATAATCTGATTTATGTTCATTTAACATGGAGAGAAGACGGGCATGTAAGTCAACAACTGCCACACAAAATGTAAGCATATATATTGAAAAATACTCTTATCTATAAAAAAATACTTATCTATCTCTATCAAGGGTCTACCAGGTGATCCCAGTGGGGTTTTGACCATAATCCAGATGCTCCACAAGATTTCTTTCCCTACTCTCTTCATTATAAGTGAGGAAGTCCTCAGATGATGTGAGGAATAATTCTGTTTATCTTCAGATCTGCCAAAAGGAAAAATCTTTGCTGATTAATACTGAAATAAGCTAGCCACCCCTTTTGCTTTACAATGCTTTGGTTTAGCTTTTGTCCTTCATTTGTTCTATTGCAAGACACGGTGGACCTTAACATAAGAAATTAAAATCCAGCATCAGTCAAAGGTGGGCAGTGAAGATGACATTAAAAATGCAGCTTTTCATCTAAGATTAATTTGTAGTTTATTGAGTATAATTTACTGGAATTTTCAGCACCCTTAGTATGTGTGTTTTGTATGTGTATGTGTAGGCAAATTTGGGCACGTTTACAGTAATATTTCAATAAGCAAAGCTTTGATGGCTCTGAAATTTCCTGCTATTTACACTTGTTATCCCTTAAGAGTCTCAGAACAGTGATAGTTTCTTCCAAGGATTCCCTCAGTTGTGTTTTGAGCTTCAGTCAGAAGAAAATAAATGTAGCACGTGACCCTTGGGCCTAATTACAGCAAGAACAATCCAAAATTTGCATACCAAGTACTTCTGGAATCTCAAACACTTAAAAACCAGGTCTGTTTCTCTTATTACTGAATTAAAACAAACAAAAAGACAAAAAAACCCCCAAAACAACCAACCAACCAACAAAACCAACAAAAAAAATTTCCACAACCAGATCCTTGGGGTTTATGTGATTAGAAAAGTGAAAAAATGTACTGAGAAATTATTCCTTGGGAATTATTAGCTCAGCTCTAACAGTTATTATTTCATTATTTTGTCTATAGTTCTTCTCTAGTTTTCTGAATATCTTCTTGTTTACATTTTATTTTTCTCCTCTTTACTTTCCTACAGAAATTCCCCTCCATGTCAATCTATATTTAATGACTTTGGTTTAAGCTTTATTATGAATTCACATCCTTTGAATTTTTTTACAGCTGAGCTTCCAGGTTAACTCTTTGGAATACTTTTTCAGTAAACTTTGAACAGCACACAGACCCTTAAGAATCCAATGGGAATTCAGCCAATTTTACTTAGGTTTTCTTTTTCTCTCCCCATCACTGAGGAGGTTTATTTTCATGACATTTTTTTGAGGTTTACTTTTGTGAGAGATTTTTGTTTCATTAGTTTGTGGATTCTTCTGTTTATCTGGTGACTTTTGTTGTGTTTTGTTGCTTGTTTGCTTGTCTTTTTGCAAATATTTCCTGTTAAATGATTTTGAAATAACTCACTGCTGGAACCAGCCTGTCACAAGAAGGTACACAGGAATTAAAGAAATATGTATGTGTTAGAGCATGGCCATATTTGGCAGATGTAGATGTGTGATAACCCCTCCCACAACCAGATGTGTGCATTCAGATCTGTGGAAATCAAAGAAGAAAATCTGGCACAAACTTCAACGCCCTTGAAGTATACCAGGCATCTGCCAAAACTGTCAGACTAAGCCTGCAGATCTTCAAAAGGCCTGCATTTGGCTCCATGTTCAGAAGTAGTTTACAGGGTGCCCTGCCAGCATAATGTTGGCACAGATAGCATCTCTACCTTGAAATTAGTTTTAGGCAAAGACAATTTTGTTTCAGCTCATGGAAACAAAAATTGCCATAGCACACAAGAAACAGATAGATTGGGAATGAACTTTTAAAAATGGCTGGTGCCAGATGCTGCAGAGAAAGAAATCAATAGTACAATTTGCCCAAAGGGGAAATTTCTTCTTAAGCCCTTGTAGGTAAAACTAGCTTATGCCCTGAAGCAAATGAACTTATATCCCTTCTAAAATTATCTCTTATTATTAATTATTATTATTGCTATTAATTATTACCATGATTACTGGTACTTCCTATAGTTATTCTTATCATTTTACCATATGTTGTATTTATCAACATATAGTCTTGTAAATGTCCGGTTCTTTCCCTTTACTTTTTTATTTTCTTTCCCCCCTGAGAGTTTGTTAATGGATATAATACAGAAATAATGGTTATAATTTGCAGCTAGAGAATTGCACCCATTTAGGGATATTAAAGCAGTTTTTCCAAAGACTATTAAATTTAACTTCAGCACATCTATTTTGAGTTGGGTAAATATCAACATTTCACCCATAAAGGAATTAGCACAACATGGAGACAAGGTCAGATTTTCAGAGTAGGATATTTAATACTTGAAGACCCAAAGAGCCCATTTTCAACTTAGTTTACTTCCCTACAAAAACACTGAAGTTGTTTTAGTGTGCAAGGGAGCCTGGGAACTCCTGAAAATTCTCTGTCTATTCCTGATTTCCATTGAGTTTTTTCACACCACTATGTTATTTTGTAATGTCTTTTCTCTTTTCTGCTGAGAGAAGAGTAGTTCCTGTTCTGAGGATTTTACAATCTGAATAGACAAATATGAAGAGTTTCATACAATAGTAAAAGACTGAAGCTGGAAGAGAGGTCCAAGAAGTATTTCAGTCTGGTGACCTTCACTAAATCAGTAGGCTAAGAATAGGGCCAGTGTCTCTGGAGTTATTCTCCAGTGGTGTAATAGCTGACCTAAATATTAAAGGATCTAATCCTCCAGATCATCATTGTTTGAGTAGTTTGTGTGACATTGGAAAATGTGGTCAGGGATTGGGCTTCAATCAAATGCATGTTTTCAAATTTAATGTAACTTTATTTTAAAAAAACCCAAAACCAAACATTATTGTGACATCTTCACTCACTGTGGGATGGTGTATGGTTTAAGTTTCTAGGAGACAAGCTGCAATTGCAAAGAGTAGAACTCAGGGTAAAAACCAAGAAAACATTAACAAATATAACATCACTTTTCTAATTAAGTGAGTTTCTTCCTCTACTCCTGAGCAGAGGAGGAAGAAAGAAAAAACAAACGAGCAACAATATCTACCCATTCCTCCAACTCATGAAGGGGGAGAAAACATATTGTGTATCCTGCCTCATTTATCATTGTCACCATCAGGTCCATTCCTGGAGGAGGACAGGGTCCTCCAAAGATCTCTCCCACACTTCTCACTGCCTGGTGTGTACTATGCGTTGTTTCCTGAGTGATTAGTGAGGCGTCTGTGGATACATTAATGTGGAAGTCTGGATGTGTTTGACAAGAAGTCAATGATTCTTTCTGACATGACTTTAATAGACTCGAAGAGGTGGTCGTGGGATGATACTTTTAATGGATATAGATATGAACGACCCAAGTTTTATGACAAAGGTCAATGATATTGATGATTAGTGTGGAGAAGATAATTTTACTGGCCTGGTAGGAGGCAACTTACATGATTCATCAAAGGTTTCCTCACCCACACCATTATTTAGGATAGAAAAAAAGTTCACAGCAAACAACAATTTTGCAATTTATCACATAATAGTGAAATGTTAGACATTGTTGGTAACTGTGTGGAGAAGATGAAGAACATTTTCTGATAATGTATGTGAATGAGGTATTTTCTACCATCATTTCATATCTGAAAAGAAGGTCTCCAAAGACAAAATTCAGTTAAAAAACAGCTGCTAAAGCACTGTATATCCCTGCCATCCAATTTCCGTCCAGACCACTGAGTCAGAATTCAAGGTACCTGTGATCCATCTAGCATTTAGTATTGATGACAGAATGAACTGAAGATTGCATGTTCAACACAAGAGGAGGATTGGGATGCCATTAGGTCTACCATAGCTTAACCATCTTTCACTATGGAAACTCAGCAGTGATGAAAACACTCCTCATCTTCAGTAAGAGCATGTATGTGGACACTGACAACAAAAAAAGGAAAAAATGCTAGTACACAACATGTATTGTATCATATTGTCAGAGAAAAGTGAAAACTGCCTGCCCAGCTCCATAAATATGGAAGTTCAGAAAAAAAGTTCAGCAACAAGGTAAAATATATCAATTTTATCAATTTGAGGACTGCCTAGATATTCCTAATTGGCAGTTTCATCAATCAAAAATGTTAATCTCTCCTCACATAACTATTCTGTCATTCCCAACAAAGAACTATTAGAGCAATTAAGATGTAATGAATACAAAACCTCTTTAGTTATCACACTGGTGTTGACCATATTACATGCTTATCACAGTATTTTGTTCTTTTGGTACAGCTAATTCAATTACATGCCACAAGAATTAAAAAAAAACAAAAACAAAAAACAAAAAACCCCAAAGAAAATAAAAATCACACAGACCTCTTTTAACAAAAAAAAAGTAACTTGTGGAGGAGAGAAGAGGAATAAGAAGGAAACTGGAGGCATTATCAAATTAATTTTTAGAACCTTGAAATAGAGAGACTACTCCCAAAGCTGGAAACAGATCCTTCTTCTCACATTCCTTAAGATCTAATCGTATACCTTAATATTAACACATTACAGCTTAATTAATCCTCTTTTGTGATGAGAATCAAATTCAGAACATATTGAATGATTTTGGAAGTCTGTGCATTCTTGGTAGGAAGCACATTCCTGATAGTCTCGCACAGCAGCCAAGAAAATAAATTTATTTGTGGGAAATTGTAATGCTTGTTACAACTTGTTATTTGCAGTTAATTACCAAGAATTGTTGTTGGCTAAATGTTGTATTTTATAAAACTGAACACCGAAATCATGTGCCAGACAGGGGAATTTACTTTAGAATGGTAAAATTTCATAAAATATTCAATGCTTGATGGAATCTACTTGACTGCCCTCTCCTTAGAATGGTGTACAATGTGCATATTACTCTATAGGGTGAGCCAGCAATGAGGGATTTGGAGACTCCCAATTGATATTGTGCAGAGATGGAGGTCCCACACTCTTCTTACAACAGCCGAAGTAATAACAAAAAAGAACAAGAAGTAGTCAGCCACAGATTGCAATATTTTGTTAAAAATAGGTTAAAAAAAGTCAGGCAAAAAAATATAACTTCATCCTCCCTATACCTCTACTCAGACTGCAGTGAAGGAGGATAGGATTGGGCAACAAAAAAAAGAAACAGTTCTGGGAATAATATGGGAAGATTATGCAAATATTAAAGGAAACATTATTCAAAGAGGGGAATACAAAAATTTAGAATTTGTAAAGCCCAGATGGAGGAATTGGAATTCCGTTTATTTCAAAAAAATTTTCAAAACTTATTTGTGGCAGCACTAGAATCTAAGTAGTACTTTATGCAGTATTGTATAACATATGATAATATTTGAAAAAGTGTACTCATCCTCAAGATAATTTGGTGCTAATCTTTCCTTCTTCACCCAAAACATTTTCTTCAGCGTGAATGTGTGTGGAGCAGTGCCCAGACTGTAAACATAAACCCTCCTCAGGAATGATACAATACACCTCACACAGAGATTCTAGAAGTTTGTCAAAATGCTCACTCCTGCCCATGCCTCCAAATATTGATGCCTAAAGTTTTCATCTTTTTTTTCATATATTTGTAATTTTGTAGACTATTAATACCTGGTTATATAGCTCCTTTCTCCTACTCCTTCTCTTAGGTTTTAGAGTAATAAGCTGACCTTCTAACACATTCCTGAAATGCTATTTAGTCTTATTTTCAAGAAGAGAACCTTTAAGGAGATTTTTTGTTTTCCAAACAGAGTCTGAGAAGACACAACAAGAAATGGGGCAAAGAAGCTCTGTACCAAATCCAGTGGAGTAGTAGCCAAGGGAAAATTACCTAACCAACTCCTCTTCTAATTGGACAATATTTGTTAAGTAGCCTAATTTGTTGGACTCATAAATATTTTAGAAAAATGATACCAGGTCTTCCAAGAGGCCATAACTACGGAGGCACCTCGGAGGTCCCAACAAAGACTTGTTTTTATATTTTACCATTTTAATACTGTTCAGGAATTTCTCTTTTCATATGTCTAACATTTATTAATAAACCATTATTAATATGCTTAACAGATATTGATAATCCCAAGAGTTATTAAATATATCCATGCCAACATTGACCTGTCACAAAGGAATGCAAGATATGGACATGTAAGCATAAAGACAGAGGTTCATTCCTTGTGTATTGTGAAATTCTTGTGTTTCATGAGCATTTCAAGGCTGTCCTGGTTCTGGGCAATTTTTACAGTAGTCTCAAGGGTCATAAGCCAGGATCCTGCATCATTTGCAGGGGGCACAAAAGGGTGTGGGGTTTTTTTCAGTTTTGTTGGTATGTGCTGTGGGGTAGAGCTGGGTGCCAGTCATTCACCTCTTGTACACTCTGCTCGCAGCATTGCTGTTGTTGCTGTTCATTTTCTTATTTAATCGCTAATATTTTTTTAATAATAAATTGTAATAGTAATTAATAAATTGTCTAATAAATTGTTCTTATCTCAACCAGTGATCTTCATCTTTTTGTGCCTCCAGTTCTCCTCACACAGATTTCTGGTTTTATCCAGCATGCTGAGAGTATGAATTACAAGAGGACCTAAACCACAGTTAGAAGCTATGAGTGATGGTAGAACCTAACACCACATAAATGGATCTAAACCTGCAAACCTGCTTCTTGGACTTTATTGGATACAGTTCAGTATCGTTTCTTACAGTCATACGGCCATTTTCTTTTTTTTTAATTGCAGAATAACTTTGAGTGAATAAAACAAATATGAACAAGCAAAGCATAAAATAGAAACAAAGTGCACATAATTAAATTGCTGATACCACCAATTATTCTGTTGAAAATAGTGTATAGTTTAGTTTTTAATATCCAGGAGTGCTCAGTCTGCTCTATCATATGAAAGTAAATCTCAAGAATACCATGTTTTCTCCAGATAATCAAAACCTGGTGTGTAATACAGTAATATAAACCTAGTAAAAAAGAAAATGGACTTTCAAGGATGTATCTTTCCTGCCATTGAACATGCTGCCTCAGTAACAGGACTCAAATTCTTGTCATATTCTTCTTTAAAGGAAAGAAACATGATCAAACTGATAAAGCGATATATTTTATGAATAATACATTGCTCAAGGGCTTCAATCTACATTATATACTACATAACCATAATTTGTAATGTTTACTTAAACAGTGGCTCTCAACAAAACACTTAGAATCACTTAGCATCTTGTCCCTGAGCAGTTTGCATTAGAAATCTGGACTGCTTAATTTCATTGTGCTAAAGGCGTTAACACGAGAGAGGAGGAAAGCACAAAAAAACAACCCTCATCTTGGGCTGAAAGAGGAGAAAAATGTCTCTCCAGCACACTTTCAAAAGCATATTCTGTCTGAACTCACCATACCATATAGGATTAAATTCTCTTATAACTGTGCAGAGCTAAACAATCATATCATTACATATGTTAGGAAATGTCCAACAAAGGGCAGGCCCTTTAACCTTCAGAGCATCAAATTTTCATCTCCCTTTCATACAATCTGTGAGTTCCCTTCCCATTTAAAATGAATTAATGAACACCAAACCTACTTTTAGGCTGTTTCATCAATGCAGTCTAAAGGGATATAAAGTAAGGAGATTTTCTTTGGCAGGAATCCAGATACTAATGGTGTTAAAATGCCTTCTTACTGCATTTAAGCCAGTAGTTAGGTCAAGTAGACAAACAGATTTCAGAGGATGTTTAAATAAACACACTATTTACTGTTGCCTTGGAACCTGCATGTTTTGGTTGTCTAGCCTCGAAATACCAGCTAGTTAAGAAACATAAAAGCAATGGTGACTGCTTTGTTTGGAAAGAAATAAAAATAGCATCAGGGTTGTATGTGCAGTAATTAATTTTATAGAAATATATTAGGTATTCATTAATATTCTTCCACATGCCTCTAAAAATACAAGGGATTTTTTAAGACAATAGATCAAAAACGATCAAAATGAAAGCTATTTAAAATTAAACTTACTGGTGGTGCTCAGTGGCACAAAATATCATTAAGCTAAAAATGCATTAAAAATGAGACAAGCTTTTCTAAAGAAATGCACTTCTGCAAACCCCAGCAGAGACAATATTTATTAAAAAAAGAAAAGAGAAAAAAAGAAAAATATATTAACTTCATTATTTCAGAATTTCAACAAGTAATTGATACAGTGAGGAGAAACCCTCATAATGATAAGAATCTTTATAATTTTCTAACTCATTCTCTTTTAATAGATTCAGGGACTAGTTGGTAACATCATTCTGTTAGAGGTATGTTCTAATCAATAGTAATTGAGATGGTTTGGATAGCTTCAGTGATGTGCTTCTGTGGAAAATGCCTTATTAGAGTTGACCAGAATACAGAATTTCTGCTCATCAAAAATCCTTATGTTTTGTCAGCTCTTTTAATCTTGAAATTAAATGAAAGGTTAAAATAACCCAATACTATGAAGAACAAAATTTTTGCTTTAATTTGAAATCACTGATCAGATTTATTTTAATGTTGAGCTAACCTCTCTGTTGACTCAAATCCCTTCTTTCAGGAGGTTTCCTGCCATTAAAGCTGTGACACATCTGGCATAACATCAGAGGGCTTTATTGTGCCTTCCATCACTGTACATAAAGTGTACCTCAGAGATAAACTTCATTTTTTTAATAAAATAAAGGCTAGGATAAATAAATTCTATCCACTTATTTATGTATCCACTCATTTATTGGTCTTGTTTTGTGCAGTATTTCTAAGAATTAAAAATACCTGTAAAGTGAAAGGTCTAACATTACAATTGACTGTATTGAGTGGATTCATACGGGAGCACTCTTACTGTCCACCATTTGCGTATTTTTTACTCCAAACTACCCACTAACTTCTATAGAAAAAATCAACTTAAACTTTTATTGGAGAATGAGTAAATCTGTCAAACCATATCGGTTGTGCTATGACTAAAATTTTGGTGTTTCTTTGCTATTTTGCTTTAGAGATTTATCCTAGGAGGACCCTGCTGAATCCACAAAACAGAAAGGCAATAAGCAAGAAAGAATTAATATATACCTTAAAAAAGTACAAACATACCAAAATGGTGGCCACAGGTTACATGCAAGTATTAATAACACTGTGATATTGATATGTAACATCATTGTTACGCATGAAAAAGCATCTATTTAACAAAGCTAGGCATAAATATTTAACTATGTAACCCACCAAAGGGCAAAAAGCCCCCATGTGGGATACCTAAACAAGCAGCATAAAAGTTCAGCCAGTGTAATCATCAAGTTAGAACTACGGGTACAGAATAAGCAGAAAAGGTGTCTGGTAGAATGAGACCAAGTTTTGTTCCTAAATGTTAAGGGATGTTGGATGAAGATTAGAGCTCTCTTTCCATTTCCTTAGGAGTGTGGAGAGTACAGCACCAAAAGGGAGAAGGAAAAAAAGGGAAAAAATAAGCCACCTGCTCAATTTTTGGCTTCCTGTGTCAAATAACTACTGAAGCTGATCATGTAAATCCCAGTGGCTATGCCTCTCAAGGGGTATAGTACCAATTGTAAGGAAATGTGCATGTATCCCAAGAGCAGTGAACTGTTTAAGTATCTGGGCTCCAATGGGAAGTGAAATGACCATTGTCAAAGCTGCTTAAAGATTTGAAATTTCATTACCCAGAGATAAAATGAATTGGGAAGCAATAGAATTTAAAAATACAATGGAAAGAAATAAAATAATATGATTAATACTTTAAGTCTTTGCCAGTAATACTATGTCACATTTATAAACTCCCTGTAAGTTTTTTTTATGCGGTAGTATTTAAAGATGTTAAGTGTCATTATTCCCAGTTTATTGATTGCTGAGACATGGAGCAATAAAATAACTCATCTAGGGTTTCTACTTTGCCATAGGTTAGTCTTCAAATAAAATGTATGGTTGCTAATATTCAATCCCCTATTCAATCATTTGGGCCATGAAATTGAAGATACTACAGTGGTCATTACTGTGACCTCTGATCTCTTGCTATGTTATTAGTCATTTAAAAGTAGTTTTTTTAATAACAACTGTAAGAAGAAAAGAGCCATTGACCCAGAAGGCAATAACCTACCCTCAGCAAAGACTATCTTTTGTCTGGATATTTATATGCTAGTTATCTCCACAAGTTTCTGGAAACTATCACATTTTTTGTCACACTTGTAAGATATTATAGGGTTCGGAATCATGAGCTGACAGTCCCGGCTAGTGATATGAAGTTGAACAATTTATTCTAAGATTGTTCAGGAGCTTACACATCTGTGTGGAACCTGGCTGTCAGGAACAAGTGATTAGTGAGACTTTTAAATGTGCCCTGAATGAATTTCTATTTCATGACTGAAATATTCCACTGGCCTAAATTATTCTATGACTGCATTTAATCATGTATCTTCTAGACTAAGGTTCATTTATGCTAAGGTTAGTACAGCTACAAGTTAAATTGCTTAAAAGTTGGTAACATCAAAACTAATTTTCTTTCCTTTGTTAAACACTTCTATTTTAAGCAGTTGAAATTTGGTAGGGAGAAGAGTCAGAAGTCCAGCATGGATCGGATATCCTTAATTATTACTTAGAATTACTGGACAAGACCCTGAACGAGGACTAGAGTAAATGCCAGAGCTCCCAACAATGTTGCAGGAAAATGTTTTTTTTTTTAATCTTCCTAATCAGTAAATAGAGTTGGAATATTTCTGTTATGGGAAAGGGAGGTAAAAATAACAAAAAGAAAAATATACAAAGGAAAAGGATATAAAAGAAAAGAAGGAATAACACCCAGAGAGGTAGTACTGCTGCTTCTCTTGCCATCAGAAAGATAGAACTCATGCCTGGAAAGTGATGATTGCCTGATGAAATGCAAACTATTGCTGTTGTTGACTGAAAATACCTTCTCTTCTGAAAGAGAAGACCTTCTCCCCCAGCTCCTCCCTCAGGAGCAGTAACTGCACATGTGCCTTTTCATTATGCCAACAAAGGAGAATAATGTCATGACTGCATTATTCCCCTTGGCAATCTGCTTCCTTAGGAAACTTCCAACTTTTCCTGTGGCTAAAGCTGATGGTGCTGTCCTGGACCTGCTCAGCTCTTGTGGAAGAGTCATTTAATGGAATTACTTTGAATTCTGCAAAGGGCTTGTTTGAGGGGCATGAACTGCACTGAAGTAGCTCCACGGGTATTAGAATAATTCCTGTAATTTCTTCTGTGTACTTTCTGATGTTTATAATTTTAATCCCATAGCAGTGAAAAAACAAACAAACAAAAAAAGGAACAAACAGTTCGTTCCTCAAACCATCAAAAAAACTCCAAGCAATCAACCAAAGCCAAACAACCCTCCAAGCAAAAAACAAACAAACAAACAAAAACACAAACAAACAAAAAAGCAAAATAAGACAAACCCAATACATGTCTTAGGTCAACATTAAAAGACTATTAATGAATAACAATTTTCTGGCAATTCTGCTCGTAGTCAGGTGTGACTTAAGGGCTGAAAATCAGACAAATTAAGGACAAATTGAGGTTCAGATGTGCCTGACTGTAATGGGTTAAAATTCAACAACCGGGCAGAAACACCAAAAATATGTAGTGGTTATCACATGCGCCTAATTTTCATTTTAGTGGAATAGGATTAAAAGAAAAGCAAAACAGGTTCAATTCAAAAATAGAAACAGTTAGATTTATTAACATACAGTAAAGGTAAACAAACAAAAACCAACTACGAAACCCTCTCAAAAACAACCCCTCTTCCTCCCTAGCAACAATCTACTTTTCCACGAAAAACAATGCAAAGGGACAAAACATCAGAACTCTTAAGTCAGCATCACTTAATAAAATAGTCTTTCATTCAGTCTTTTGAGAGAGACAAGTCCTTCCTGATTCTTCTGGTAACTTTCCACAAGAGACACAGTCTGTTCATGGCTTCCAGCTCCACTAACGCAGCCCGCCGGACACTGCATCATGTGAGCTTCCCAAAATGTAGCTTTTTATATGACTACATAAGGGCTTGTGGATTT
>WBMY01003426.1:117570-128567 GCA_013397315.1 Donacobius atricapilla | reverse complement strand
CTCCCGGGGCCCTGAGGCCCGGCCCCCTCCCGGCCCGGCCGCGGTGTTACCTCATGGCTCGGCGCCCCTGGAAAGAGGGTGGGTCTCCCAAGATTCCTGTTTTTAAGCGGTGTCCCAGGGGGTGTACACCTTTTACCTGATTGGCCAGCTTAGTTGTTAGTTCCAAAATGGATTAACAATTGGTTTTTCCTACCATTTATGCTAAACCAATACACTGACCTAACTCCATTTGAAAATAAGAAGTCTTATGGAGCCTAAGAATGAGTATCAAAGAATGAAGATGAATCAACAATACTGACTGCAATTCAGTAAGCCACAGGCAGGTCTGCAGAAAAGACCTCAAAAGATGTAAAAATGCTTGTGCTCATTTGACAGTGATACCAAGCACTGCTGCCTAACACAGAGCACAGCCTAAAACATACCTCATACTCATAACATGGTGAAGCTCCCAAATGCTAAGAGGGTGTTCCACTCACCTAACTTTAGATATCAAATGGTTGACCTTTTAATTGCTATCCATTTACTGTTTCCATTGAAAATCAACCCATCTTGTAAAAAAGCATACATTTATATAAATAACATGCATAAAACATGAATAAAAATATAAAAATTATGGCCCAGAGAGAAAATATGCATTTTCTAAAGGACACATCCACCTTATTGTAGAGAGAATCATGATATGTGATGAATCATTCTTGGAAACTTGGCTATTTCTTTCCGCTGACTTTAAAGCCAAATCAGAGTGGAAGCTTTGATTAAAATGCTTAATATTTAAGTGTATAAATAGCATCAATGGACCTCACAGATAGTTTCTTGATTGCCTTCCATAATGTCCCTGAAAGTTTCTTGTTTTTCTAAACACTGAGGGAAAGGGCAAAGGTAATGGTGTCTCAGTGTGTTTATGGAGACATCAGTCATTCAAAATTTTAATTACAGATAAAAATATGCTTCTACATGCCACTGTAAGTTCATTACTGTAATAGAAGAGCCAAAATACGATTTTAAATTTGAGCAGCCAACACCAAATACATTTCAGGAAAGATAATTGCTAGGGTTGCCAGTTAACCCTGCTGTAACTATTGTTTGCCTCCTTTTAGAGAAAATTCACAAAATTATTCATTTGCGCATCTCTAAAAGGTTTAAATTGCAACTTCAGTGAATGTGACTTCACCTCTTATTGCTAGGAGGGCCAAATTTGCCCCCAAAAAGTATAAGAGAAACTTTTTTTCTCAATAAGTCTTGAAATTTGGGTTGCTTATCACTGTAAAGTTTTTAGTAGTCATCATAATTTAAATCTAAAGGGACCTGATGTGCACCCAGTATACTAAATGGTGTTAGCCTGAGGGTACCATGAAAAATAGAATGAAAAATCATCTGCATGCATTTGTAAATATGTCATATTTAAATATTCATAACAGTAAATCTTCTTTTGAAGTTTTGTCGTCTATTCTTTGTTGATGAATTTTGTAATCTCTTTAGATTTGATGTTTTCAGTTTCAGCCATTTAGCCAAGCACATAAATCCCAAATGAAATATAAGAAAACACCACTATACTTTTCTTACATACATAGCTTGGAATTGGCTGAACTGATTCAACTCAAACATTTCAGACCAAGAAATACCATTGTCCTGAGCCCAAGACTAGGAGATGAAGGAGAATGCAGCACATGGTGGAAAAGCTGTGCACAGGTCGTGTTACAGAATACATATGTGAGACTTGACTACTTTAATCGCTCTTCTGAATGACAAATTCATTGATGCTACACTCTATGCATATAGCTGCACTTAGGATTAATCATTATCAAACTAAATCAATAAAATTACTGGGATATTTGAAGGAATATAGGCCCAGTCATGACTAATGAGATGTTGGAGAAGAAAGGAATTCACTTGAAAACAAAAGTTGGACATTTGAATATAGTTTCACCGAGAGCTGAAGTTCAGAGAAGAAAAAGATTTAGACATCTAAAGCATTCAAAACAGGTTTCATTAATATAGGTGGTATTTAGTATTTTGATTCTGTCAAACGCAGAACTGTGATACAAAACAAACTTTTTCACAACATTAAGATAATATATTTATTCTTCCTTCCTCAATTGAGAGAAAAGACTATTCCTGTAGAATGAAACAATTCAAGGAAAGCAAAAATTATTTTAATAAAACAGGAAAAAGAAAGGAAGAAAATATTTAATTCAAGGAGATAAAGCATACTGGACAAACACTCAAACTTCAGGATTGGTCATGGTTAAAGAGCAGTAATTTTATTAGTGCTGTCAGTTCTTGAGCTAAGGACAACTTCTTCATCTATTTAAATATATCATCAGGACTCAGAAGTTCAGAAAGACCCAAATGTTAATACAATAAACTGTAAACAAGGAGACTGACTTTTTCATCTCGAAATGATCAATAATATTTTGATAAATTTGCTAAAAAAGGAAAAACTTCTAGCTCTAGCCAGAGGTATGATTCAGCATGGAGATTGAACACGACTGTCTGCACATCCTAGCTATTACTGTGGATAAGATCAAATGTAGCAATATCATCTGTCTAATTTACTAATCTCAGTGCATCAGCTTATCTCTTTCACTTTACCACCATGAACAGGAAAAGTGGACTTCTGCCTGATTCCCAAATTTGTTTGTGGCGAAATTGTCAGTCATGTTTTTTTCTGACACTCTCTCTAAATCTGTAAAGTTACATGTGTCATACTTGACCTCTATGTTTATGTGAATATGAATCAAGGGGTTATTTCATCATGTGTCTAACTTCTGGGTTTTACATGAAGGAACTAGCAAGATATAATCACTAAGGAGCTTAATGAGGGAACCAGCTGTGAGAGATCATTACTGTAGTGACCTGCTGCATGAGGTTAGAGAGAGAGAGCAAGACAAAGAACTTTCATCCTATTTAACTGCAGTTATAGAAGAAAGATCCACTTTATATATTGGCTGCCTTTATAGAGCATCTGTCTGGTTTTAAAAAATAATGAGGCTTGCCGAAGATACTGAGGGGGTTTTTGGGTTCATCTTTGGGTGTTTTTTTTTTTAATTTGTTTTCTTTTTAAGGGCAGAAATATTAACAAAGGCTATGAAAGGTTCACTCCTTGATCACTGATAATGCACAAATAACAACTAACCGGAGTTTAATGTACATTTTTGGGGGTGAAAGCAATATGAAATGGTAGGGTTTTTTGAGAGTTATTACACAGCCAAAAGGGAAGTGTGTTATGGATCTTCAGAGTGCCTGCAAAAAAGTGGGAGTTAGAAGATCAACATTTCTGCATGACACATTCATATTTCAATCTTCTTTCACTTCTTAATTTTGCTAGAGAGACTTTGTGCAGTTTGTTGTTTTCTACTAGGTTGATAGAATAATTCATTGTTAGTCATCTTACAACTGTTTCATAGTTTGTAGCTTAAAAATGTGACTCACACAAGATATTCTGTTTTCTGTTAGGCTAGCAGTAAACTGTTATGTCTTGGATATTTTCACTTAAAAAACACAGAAATGTTTTCTAAGTCTAATAGCTTAAATCCACTCAGTCCTTCAATATAATTCCTCACTATTCCCCATACAGCCCAGACTGGGGAGATAACTCAGGCAATATTTTCAAAAGCCAATGTTGTATAAGCAGCTATGTCTCAGTTAAAAGAAAAAGAACAAATATAGATATTCCCTGGATGAGGGAAGAAACTACCCACTACTGTTGATTACCACTCTGTATATTACCTAATTTCCTACCTAGAGGTAGTTCATGCGAGAGCATTGTTCGGTCAGGATTTGAACTGTACTTTTAATGCATTTAGGGCACTTAGAGATGGAAATAGTTGTGTTCGCTTGATAAAGGCTCCATGGAAAATGTATAAATGTGTACAAATACACTGGTGTGCAAGTTTTTCAAATTTCTAACCTCACCTTCCCTGTTTGGAGAAAATAAGGCTAGGTAGAAGATTCAGCTTGCTCTCTGAGATCAAAACTTTAGCTGTTGAGTGTGTGACCTCCTGAAGTAACTGTGTCTCCTACCAAGACAATTTAAAGGCTGCTTCTGTCCACCCTACATAATTGCCTGAAGCTATGCAGGCAATATCTTTTTCTGTAAGCATTCAGGGATAATAAACCCCTTCTACTGCTCAAAGAATGAGTTTTTGTGCTAACATAAAAAAAAAAAAATCCAAGAAATTCTTATATTTGTTCCATACAGGACATGAATACAAATTTTTGCATAAAAGAAATTATGAAGATGTGAGGAGAAGGACTTTTTAAAATAAAGTATCATTCAATTAGATCTGAAAAGGAAACATGCTTCAAGATTTTCAAGAGAAATAACACAAAAATGTATAGATAATCTGATAATCCCCTCTTTATCCCTAATTTTTTTAAAGCTTTTCATTAAGTAAAATATTAAATAGGTTTCTTGAAAATAAAGCAATGCCAAATCATTTAGTTCCAAACTGAATAACAAAAGTTCAAATTTTATTGTCTCTGTGTTTAATTTATATCTCGTGTAGAAAGATAAAAAGGATAATTTAGTTATTGTCAAGCAAACTTTTTTCAGTGAGGTGAGGAACACAGATCAATTAAGATGCAAGAGAAACAACTTTCTATCAGTGATCATGATGAGGCGCAGATTTTTTTGACACATGATGCTGGTGTCACAAGCACTTAGATATTGGATAGTGTTGATCATATTCAAGTATATCCAAAGGCTATTCTTGCTAATGACCCCGTAGATTCAGGAGTAGAAATCAACTCAGGCTTCAAGAATGCCAGATAGGTATTCTGTTATTTGTTGCTGTGGAAAAGTGGTTTGGACTTTGGAATTAGGATGTGACAGTGAATTAAGTATATTATGATTTGCATGCATGTATGAAAGGGCGTCTTCCTTTTTAATGGAATCAGAAGAGCAATTGACCTACAATGCATTAATGTGCCAGGTGTGAAATGTTTGCAAGTCAGGAGTTTGACATACGGTACATTAGAACATTAGCAAAAAATCACTCTTCTTTCCAGACAGCTAAAAAATCAAGGTTGATTCTGTTACTGTTATAGAAGGGATGCTCATGTATTTAACATAATGAGGAGAAGGCATATAAATGATAGACAGAGTTTGTAAATGCTGATGTAAATACACAGTGATATTGAAAAAAAAGAAAAACAGAAAAATCTCCAAATTTAGCAATTTTCGGAAATATCCTTCAGGTAAAAGAGTAACTATATTCCCTGTGTAACTGTTTTATTTTTTCTTGTTACTTCTAAGTCAGAAGGAAAATTAACAAAATGAAAATTTAGGCTGTGGATTTTAGAAATGCAAATTAAATAATACTAATAACAGGTGACTGACTTAAAGTTTCTGAAGTTTATGGTGCAAGTGAGCAATGTCTTCTAAAAAAACTCTTAAATAATAAAGTGCACATTTAATGAGGGAAAGAATATTTAACTGGTCGACCCCCATCTATAAGTTCACAATTTGCTGGAGAGTGGCTGCTAATATCACATTAACCTGTATTATTCACAGACAGAGGATCTTGGATCATATGCTAGGAAAAGTGACAATTTAATTCCCATAGAGACTGTGGTTTTTGTTTTGTTTTTCTTTATGTATACTTTGTGTATACCTTGATGACAAAACATAAACTAAATTGAAGTGCATTAACATGTGGACACCCCAAATAACTTCAAAAACTTCTCTCTAAGAAAGAGTTCCTCATGATAGTAAGAAAGCATACTCCAGACTCTTTCATATTTTCCCAAGAAATCTGTTTCATTCTGAATAATTATACTTTTTTTTTTTATTTTCTAAAATTAAAAGTACTTTTTAGAAATGCTCTTGGCCCATTTTGCAGTCTGCTCAGTAGATGTGTAATGAACATCTTTAAACTAACCGAAAGAAAACCAGGCTATGTGATGATGTCTCATTTTTCCTATGTCCAGCATCCTGGGAAAGACTATTTTATGCATATTTTTTCATAGACTTACTTATTTGCTTTATTTATTTAAGTAAATATAAAAATTAGACTTCATGCCATGGTATTCATCCTGGCTTCTCTTAGACAAATAGAACAGTGCTGGTGTTCATAGGGAGAAGAAGAGGGGGAGGCTAGGGGAATGCTGAAAGAATGCGGATCTGGAGGGAAGAAAAAGGTCCTGCTGCTTGGTAGGCAGCCCTGCTGGGAAATCTCAAATCAAATTCTTTTGAAAAGAAGTGTTATTAAAAGTAACTTTAATCCTTCCAGCCAGACAGCTCATAAAAGCACACAATTAAGTCAAACAAATGACAAGAGCGCTCTCTCTCCTACCTGTTTCCCCCTTCAGACAGTAATTATTGCAGGGTAGTCTTGTCTCATTTTGTGCAAATAACAGTGGAGTGCTTGAATGAGGTGCCAGTTTCCCCCTCCTGTTCACTCCTACCAACACTAGCCTGGCTAATGTACACAGCCAGGAAAAAAGAGGGGAATTTCAATATTTCCTCTTTGTGCAAGGTTAATTGAAAATCAAAAAGTCACTTTTAGAATATCATATTAGAACTGTTAGTGCATCCATTTTCTTCAGTTTCCTGTCACTGCAGGAGAGCAGAAGAGGTAGAGGTATGCATTTGGATGGGAGTTAATGAGGG
The DNA here is from genome assembly GCA_013397315.1 of Donacobius atricapilla. NCBI lineage: Eukaryota > Metazoa > Chordata > Aves > Passeriformes > Mimidae > Donacobius > Donacobius atricapilla. The sequence goes on along the minus strand of WBMY01003426.1, from coordinate 121,954 downwards.
AAGGAAGGAAGAGAGAAAGAAAGGAAGAAAGGAGAAGAGAAAGAAGAGAAAGAAGAGAAAGAAGAGAAAGAAGAGAAAGAAGGGAAAGAAAGGAGGGAAGGGAGGGAAGGGAAGGAGGGAAAGGAAAGGAAGGAAAGAAGGAAGGAAGGCAGCTTAAATTTCAGGTGAAGTTAACTTCAAGCAAAGGTTTCTTTCAGAATGTGTCCTGGTGCTTTTGTTTGTTGATTTTCTTTTTTATTGGTGAATTCACAGTGTTTAACACAATGAGGGAAAAAAAAAATAATATGTGCAAATATTGTTTCACAATTTAAATGTTTGAATTCTTTACACCACTTTCTTTCACTGAAACCTCAATAGGGTCTTTCAAGAAGCTGACTAAAAATAATCCCTTTCTGCACATTGTGCATTTCCCCAGAGTACAAAACTTTTAAAGACAAGAATCTGTGTCCTAATCTAAATCTTATTAATACAAGCTGAAGTCTTGCTACTGAAGTTTAGAACTGCTCTCTAGAAAATAGTTTGTTTTCCTAATCCTTTATCAAATCTTTCTCATATATTCAATGTGGAATGAAAATGAAAAATTCTGTGCAGAGAAAAATAGATTCCAGCCAAAATTCCTACAAAGAGTTTTTAATTTCTGCACATTATATCTCCTCTACCATTTGAATTCCTGTCAATGCTTAGATTAAGGTTCCCTCACAGTATGATGTGCTTTACCCATCAAACAAGTTTTACTTGTCCACTCCTGTCAATGTTTTTGTTGCTACTGCTGTATTCAAAGCAGGCATTTAATCCATCCAAGTTTGCCATCACTAGTGTCAAATGCCTCTTCTTAAGCTGCATGAATACTCGATCATGCCAAACTTGAAGCTTTCAGCCCGTTGCTGAAATCAGCTGTGACCCATTACTAAAGGAAAAGCATTTGCTCCCCAGTCTGCTGACTGCATGGAGCATATACATCCTTTTTAAGGTTCATCAGAGCAGCAACAGGGTTGTTTTGTTTTGTTTTATTTTTTTCCTCCGCATTTTTTTAAACCTTTTTAATTTTGTGTAGACAGTTCTAAAAGCAGCTTCCTAGGGGCTGTCTGATCGCACAATCCTCTTAGTCTTTCTCACTCCGTAGGAGGGCCATCATATTTCCTGCTGTCTGTCAGTAGTTGGCTTTTCTTTCTCCCCTTTGTGTAATGACTGAAGTCAAAAGGCCAGCACCTTACCCACATCCAGAGATGATGTTATGAATCAAACTTTAAAACGAGATTTTTTTTTTTTTGCTCTCTCTTTCTTTCAGGCCACACTTTTCAGACAAAATCTCCATTCAATTATACTCATTAGATATATTTGATACAATGACTTTCCATTTATTATCTTGGTCCAAAAACAATTCATTTATTTTCTGCAAATGGAAAAATAAGTCCTTTCATTTCAGCTTAATTTCTGCATTCATTTGTGACACGGTTCCCAGTTGTTATTTATGCTTTTGTGCAACTTTCTACATCCTAGCACCATGAAAGTCTTCATCTAGCAAACTAGCATGAAATATGTAATGTTTCTGATTCTTAAAAACATATCAGATAAATTTTGCACTGAGAAACTTGCATATAGAAGGTACAGGTGATGGCTGCAGCACTTCTACATTACCATTAAATGATAGAGGAGGGACTAAATAACACATCTCTACTCGCAGCACAGGAAAAGTACTCTTGTTGCCTATATATTTTGCACTTGTGATATGCCATTGAGCTCTGAAAGAATACACTTTGAAAAGCTAGTGTACAGTATATTGATAGCATTTTTCATATTATTCTTCCTCTTACATTATACTACTTTGGCTAAAGGTAAGGACAGTTTGTTATTTTTTTAAGGTTGTCATACATTAATCTAAAACTTTTCAGTGGATATTGACAATTAAAACATCTTTAAAAAATAAATACTTTAGTGACAAGATGTGAAATACAAGAGTTTTTGTCGTTTATGGAAGGAGAAAGGATGGGTAAGATCTTTGAATATGTGTAGATCTCAACACAACCATGAGATACCTGACTGGTGGAGCCATGAAAAGCCACACTTCTGCAATGAATCAGCTTCTTTTGTTTTTTCATTTCATATAAAAACTGAATTTTTAATATTAAAGTACAAAGCACTGATAAGATCTTAATGGCAATACTTTGACCAATTCCTCGTGCCTCTGGGTTCCATAAAAGGACTTAAGCTGGGGCAGGTGTAGAAAGGTCTAGAAGTATACTCAGAGGAATAGAACAGAGCAGATGCACAAAATACAATTTTTGAGTAGATACCAAGAAAGATTGTTTAAGGTGAAAATAATTTAAAAAAATCAAAAAGCTACGACTTGAAGATGACTAAAAGGATGTCAAAATTTTTAAGATTTCTGCTAATCTAGTAGTAATAGCAATAACAGTGCTAGTAGTAGCAACACAGTACAAGAGCCTGTTTTGATTTTGGTGGAAACTAATAAGGAATTGTCCCTTAATTCCCAAAATTATTTGTGTCTTGTGAGTTCTAGAGCATTTCTTATGCCTGGGAGATATCCGCATCTTTAATTATTTTGACATTATTTATATTTTGTGAGTGCTAAGCCTCAGGACCCTTGTTGCTTGCCTAGCAGAGTTTAAAAATATTTCTTCCTTCATACCCCACTCATTAATAACATGATTTACTTTGTTTCTTTTTTTCCTGTGATACATTGAAAACAGTCTCCAGGAAGCGTGCATCACAGTTTTTAGTGAGTGTGGGTTTTTTTTGTTGTTGTTGTTGTTGATGTTGTTTTTGTTGGGTTTTNGTTGTTTTTTTGGTTTTGTTTTTAATTATTATTTCTCAGATGTATGCTTTACCTACCTAAACATTGTGCCTGAAGGAAGATAATTTTACAATTTGAGTCACAAATAACTTACCAGGTGAGCCAGCCCTCTGTGGATTTGTGTGGTAAGGGTTTGACTTTTCCTGTAGCATGGGTTCATATCTTCAGATACCTAGAATTTTACTAAACTTATTATTTCAGTAGGGAATATTGTATTGAGGAGCTTGGACACTGTCAGTGCCTGCAACCTCTCTAATACCTGCTGTATTTCTGAGTTGATTAGGAATTTAGCCTTGTTTTTGTTATTCAGTCTGCCTTCAAAATGTCCACAGCAGTCTTCTCATAGGTTCATCCTCTAGAGAGACACAGAGATGTTCTGGATGAAGATGTACTGTCCCCTCACTTTGTGGGAACCTATTGGTACCCAGAAGCCTCCTGCGGGGGAAGAAAGAGGGGGGCTGTTTCTGAATTAATTTTTGTCCTGCTGATATCTTAACATTGAGAAGTGCCACTGGAACAAGCACAACCTATCTCATTTATTCAAGACTCCTGAAGGGTCCTCAACCTGTGTGAAAATCCCATTTTTTACCTGGAAAGGACAATCAGAAGCTCATAATTCTCCAGGCTAAGTGATCTGGACCCCTGAGTCCTAAAGAGGGTGTTAATATGAAAGACATAATCTATTTATCTGGTGCTTGTTCTGCAACAATGTCAGAAGAAAATCTCTTTGCTAAATATGGAGATCTTGAATGAAATTATTTTGGGTTTGGTTTACTGTTTCTTGTTTGGGTACTTTTTCCTGGTGATTGTGCAGATTGTAGGGGGTTTTTTTGTGTTGCATTCACCCAGACACAAGGCCAAAACAGGCCTTGAATGTGTTCTAAAAATCCTTTAGAGTGATATATTTCCTAAAAAAATGCAATTATTCCTCAGTACAATCTCTTTAAGGTGTTAAGATGGCTGTTACCTAATTTCTTAGTGTTAAGGATAAGCCAGGCAAAACATAAATTACCCTCTGGACATATAAATAGTTACACATTTTATATAATTGTACACTGTCCCAAAAAACTTGACTACCAGAAAGAGTGTCCTTGGGAGTCAGAATCAGTAGATATTCACCCAATATAGCAAAACAAGGTGTTTCTACTGCAAGCAGCACTCTAAGCCATTGTAATGGGTTAAAATTCAACAACCGGGCGGAAACACCAAAAGATGTAGTGGTTATCACATTCGCCTAATTTTCATTTTAGTGGAATAGGATTAAAAGAAAAGCAAAACAGGTTCAATTCAAAATAGAAACAGTTAGATTTATTAACATACAGTAAAGGTAAACAAACAAAAAAAACCAACTACGAAACCCTCTCAAAAACAACCCCTCTTCCTTCCTAGCAACAATTTACTTTTCCACGAAAAAACAATGCAAAGGGACAAAACATCAGAACTCTTAAGTCAGCATCACTTAATAAAATAGTCTTTCATTCAGTCTTTTGAGAGAGACAAGTCCCTCCTGATTCTTCTGGTAACTTTCCACAAGAGACACAGTCTGTTTGTGACTTCCAGCTTCACTAA
>WBMY01003426.1:95797-116995 GCA_013397315.1 Donacobius atricapilla | reverse complement strand
ATTTATGCTAAACCAATACAGCCATCTGCCAATGAAATGACAGGAATGAAAACATTACCAAGGGCCTTTTTTGTAAATAAAGCATATTTACAAGAACTTCCTAAAGTTAGTTCAACAAACCTATTATTGATTTTGTTTTTTTGGTTGGGTTGGTTTTTTTGGGTTTTTAGTTTGTTTGGTTTTTTGGGGGGGGTCTGTTTGGTGGTTTCTGCATGTTTCTTTGAGGTTGAATTTGTTGTTGTTGATGAGGTTTTGGGGGGATATAGGTGGGTTTTTTTGGGGTTTTTTTTGTTGGTTTTTGTGGGGTTTTTTTGTCCTAGATGTGTATTGAGTAACTTGCCTGTGTGCAAGTGTGTTTTTTACTCTCCTTTTCTCATACCAAAAAAAGCAAATCAAAACAAAACAAACCAGGGCTCCAAAAAATTCCTTCCTCTTGCAGTAAAGTAGGTAATTTTAAACACTGATGGTGGAAGTAGATGATATAATTGGGACACTAATAAAAAAGAGTTTAGGTTTGTAAACTGATAGTTTAAAGTTGTAATTGAAATAATGTTAGTGTTTATATTAGAGATTTGGACACTGAGGTTTAATATGTCATGTATGCCAAGATGGTGATGACATTGATCATCTTTAAAGAATTACAAATATTTTTGTTTGTGATACTTTCTAGATATTGTTTCCTAAATTCAGATATTCCACTGTATTCAGAGATTACTTATCTTGGGTTTTAATCTGTGATTTTTCTAAGGAGTCAGGATTTTGAAAACAATTCCTGAATACTTTACTCCTTTTCCACAAACAGAAAAATGACCAAAACTGTCATGTCATATACAGCCTGAAAAGAGCTATGGTATTTTTCAAGCCTGCTCAAGATATTCTGCATCACTTTAGAGATACATCTGAATAATGAAGACCAGTGATAAATGTCATAGTCTGTGGGGAAATCCTCAGAGTACTTTCAGTAAATCACAGAATTATGGAATGATTTGGTTTAATAGGTACCTTAAAGATCACCTTTAAAGGTCACCACAGGCAGGGACATCTTCTGTTAAACCAGGTTACTCCAAACCCAAATCCAACCTGGCCCTGAACACTTCTGGGACACGGCAGCCACAGCTTCTCTGGGCAACCTGTGCCAGGGCCTTGCCACCCTCACAGTGCTTGGTCTATCCTTTCCAGACCAATAAGATAGAGAAGCAGAGAAATATTTGAAAAATGGGAATAATGTTAGTAAAGTTACTGAAGTAATCTTCAGAGAGAAAGCAGAATATGCTTCTGAAATCCCTGACTATCTGCTGATGTAAATATTCATGGTATGACAACTGCCATATCAGCCCCTATCCTTGTCCCTGCCCTGGGCTTTCTGACCAGTAATGGAACATTTTACATGGGTCAAAACATTGCCTTTGCTATGGAACATTTTGTAGTCCTCTCTGTCATAAGTGGAAAATAATTCTTCCTCTTTGGCATATTTATCATTGTGTATCACTAACATTTTGTGTCATGGTTGTTAATTGATACTTCTGATTTATTCAAATCAGAACACAAAGTATAGGTTAAATATCTTAAGTAGACTCAAATAATAACTTGAAATTTTCTAAAAGTAACTTCAAATATGTTGCTCATTCGTAGTCATCCTCTCTGACTATAATGCTTGTTAAAGATATTAAATATTTTCCTGTCCCCCTTTTCCCCTCATTTAACTTTCCAAGTTCCATATTCTTTTTTAACATAAATTTATGCATTTGTTCCCAGCATTTTTGTAGAAACATCTATATAACTCACTTTATGTTTTTTCCAACATATCTCTATTACAGATATAGAACATGTCTAATCTATTAACAAACACACTGTTGTTGGTGCCACTAAGGACACTATTCATGTTTATAAAATATTATGGATCAAAAAAACTTACCAGGAACATGATTTAGAAATCACTAGAAAATAGTATTGTGGTGATTAAAAGCATTGTTTTTTCTTGGGTTGTTTTAAAAGTGTGGTATCATTCAGTTTGAGAAGATTTAAGTGGGCCTAGCTCTGTGGTTTGTCTAGAGGTTTGTATCCCTTGAATGAATTTCCCTTCTGTAAAATATGATTTAAATCATTCCTTGTTTAATTGTGGCATGGTCAGACCTCACTATAGCTATCACAAAATGTACACTCCACCCACATATCAAAAGAGTGCTGGGAATCACTGTTCTGCTTATTCCTCATGGGCTATTTCTAAGCTAAAGGCATTCAAAAAAACAGCCAACAAATAAAAAGAAGTTTAAAGAGAAACGCGTTTACCTATTTGTCATCAAACAGACTCTGAAAACTAATCAAAATTTAGTGTGTTTTACCTCTAAGGGTCTTTTGCTTTTTGTATCAAAGGGAGCTCTTGAATTTAACTGTTGGGGATTAACCTTCAATGAAGGTTTTCTTTAAACTCTCTATACATAATTATGAAATGTGGGCATAGGAGCAGAAAGATACAAGAGAAGAGAAGAGAAAGTGAAGAGTTGGAGATGGATATTTCAAGGCTATGCTGGTTATGCCCTGAAGTGACTTAAGGTATGTTTGTTCATTCAGAAATGCTTTAATTTTTATGCCATCTCTCGTGTTTCTATAAGACTTGTCTTGGAGAGAGAAGGAGAAATATATTTCTGCTTAAGGGTTTGACACGACTGTTGTGTTGATTTTCTTATATTGGTCTCCAATTTCACGTATTTCTGGGGATTTTTGTTGGGTTTTTTTTGTTTGTTTGGGGTTTTGGGTTTTTTGTTTGGTTGGTTTTGTTTAGTTTTGTTTGGTTTTTTTTGTTGTTGTTAGTGGTGGATTTTTAGGTTTTATTTTTTGGTTATAATTTTGAGAATCCGTGTATGCACAGCAGATGAAACCAGATCCAATACTGGCAAGGTAGATCCCATTCTATGCAATGGCTCAAACTAATTTCAGTATGCAGTTTGTGAAGATACTGCTAAATGAGTGCAAGGATAGCTGGAATGGGAGTCCCTAATTTGCATGTATTTTTAGATGGTCTGCAGCAAAATTAAAGTAAACCCTTTCTTATGCTGCCTGTATCTTTTATTTATCAGTTATGGTTGTCCTTGCCTCAGCTTTAGTCATCCACATGCCAGCTGTCTAGTTAAAACTTATTATTTGTGCCCCATTTAAAGTCAAAACAGAAAGATGAGCTCTCCCAAAAGATGTCTCACTCCATACATCTTATTCATCTAAATTAGCATTTAGCTTTCTCCATTCACCAGAGACAGAGCTAAAGCAAGTGTCTTAAAAATATCTAGTTCCATATGTATAATGTTAACTAAAATTGATGTAAACAAAATTATTTTAATAACTCAATAAAAAATAAGAGTTGCACAGAAATACTTCCGCTGACTTCTGTGGGTTCGGAGATTAGACCCTATGGATATCCTATACTTTTCTGTATCATTTTTACTTTCCTCAAGTAGTTTGTAAAGTGTTGTTAAGTGTTTGACCCCTGAACAAACATACTCTGAAGTCTTTTTTTCATGGACTTTTTAAACTTCAATAATAAAAATGTTTGATCTTAATCAAAATTTTCTGTATATTACTAAAAAGCTTTCTAAGCTTTACTTTGATAGTAACATTTTATCATGTATAGAGTTCTTTCTGTATATGTATAGAGACAAGTGAGAATAAATACTTTGATACAAGGTCCTTTTCTGTTCAGTTTGGTACCTTTTTTTTTCCCAAATAACTGCTACAGAAAATTAGGAAAATATGTCTTATTCTTTTAATAACCAAAACTGGTAGGTACTAACAGAATTCAAGTGACTTACTAGGAAAAAAGATTTTTTTTTTTTTTCCAGAAAAATGAAGGTTTATTTCATCATTTAGACACTCCTTGGAATTAAACATATATTTAAATGATAGAAGCATTATGATGATTCAAAATAGCTGAGTATTTCTGAGCATTTGCAGACATGGCTTTTACAAATCCTGAAAAAGAGCCATATATCAGCTGACAAGGGGCAGGTTTCATTTCTTCACTTACTCTTTCTTTCTCAAAACTAATCCTATACAGAGACCCAGATACAACAGAAGCACAGGGTGTATCAAGACCTAAATTGAAATAAAGAAACAAACAAAATTAAAACTTTGAGTGATTAGCCTCGGTGGGGGAATGAAAATTCGGACTATATTTTTTTCCAATTTAACTGTAAACTCTTGTTTTATTTTTGTATCTGCATTTTGCAACATTTTGTGTGATGCAGTTCACTATTTGCAATTAGTATACAAATTGGGAATTTGTAGCAGCACAGAATCATGATACACTTGGACCATATTGTGGAAAACAATTCAATAGCTGAAGACAAGCCTTAAAAATAATCAGAGTCCCTGCAAACACATATCATCTTTCACATCCCTGGAATTCTGTGAGATAGAAACTTTTTAACAAGTCTTATACCATGAACTGGCTTATGACTTCTTCAACTTGAGCATTACTTTTTCTCCTCCTTAGACTGAGTTAGTGAACACCTCAGTGCATACGAAAAATTGAAATTTTCTTTCGCCTTTTCGTGAGAATCACACTATAGAGTTTCATTCAGTGGCTTTGAAAGAGGAAGGATAGGTAGTCAATGTTATTTTTCTATTGGGTTTTACAGCGTAATGGAAGTTTAATAGATCATGACTCAGAAAAGCAGGGCTATTAACAACAAATGTGGCCATATGACCATCCATGCCTATTTTTTTCATCAGAAGATACCAAAATTTAATACTTAACTAAAACCCACACTTTGAAAACAAGAACAAGCAGAACAAACAAGCAAAAAATACCCTGATTTTCTAGTCCTCGTGTTAATTTGAAATTTAATTTGTTTCAAGGTATTCATACAATCCACAGTAAAGAAGGAGCAGCTACAAAGTAGTTTCAAAATTAGAAAAAAGTTCTTGAAATTTTCATAGTAATGAGAACAGGAGTGCGACTTGCCTGAATTGGAAAAGCAACACTGGTGACAATAATGTGTTTCATTTAAAATTTAGCTACAGAAATGTCAGTGATATTCTAACTGTTCCAGAGCTATTACCAGTTGAAATTGGAGGGAGATAAATGGAAAAGGGACACTTTTTGGCAATGCACATAATGCCATTAATTTCCTTAGTTCTTCCTTGTTTTTCAGACTTGTAAAGACCCAATTAAACCTTCTGCTCAGGTTCTTTGCCCAAGTCAGGTGTAGTCGCTGGGAACTAGGTTATGACAATTTCATGTCACAAGTTGCTTTAAGTACAAGTTCACTGTATAATCAAAGGGAATTGGCTTACCTGACACAAGGTAGCTTGCATCTCCAAATCCTGGCTCAGAGGTTTGACTCATGTTTTTTTCACTAAATATAGTTCTACTGGGGGAAGGGTAAAGCCCTGATTTCCTTTGCTGGGATAAAACTATGTTTCTGATCCATGACTGCATTGCTAAGTGAAATATTGATTTGTAAAATTTGGGCTGACCCCTGCTTCTCTTTAAGCTAGTCTTCAGTACAGGATAAAAAGTTGAGATCCAGAGATATGTAGCAAAGGAAGTGGCAAGGCTTGGTTGCAAACATGTGCTAAAATAGATCTGCTATAAAATATCAAATAAACCCACTGATTTTACCATTACAGTGAAAAGGTTGCATGGTCAGAACTCAGTGCTTTGTGAAGGTATGACTCACACAGCCATGACGAGTGGTATTGTACTTTTTATTCATCAACCAGGTGGTATAAAGAAGAGACAGCAAACTGTCTTGGGAAATGTCTGCTCTTTGGGCCATTTTGCCTTCCAAACATGTGGCAATGTAGTGTTTTTGGCTGGGGTAGAGGTTTTTTATGACGTCTGGCATGGGTCTGTCGTTGGACACACAGTCACACACACATACACACTGTCTGGTGAAAAAGCATGAACTATTTATTACAACATCTGACTCCATTTTTATAGCATTTTTACACAGATCAGGGATTGGAGGAGAAGGTTAACACCTCTCCCATCCCATTGGTCAAAACCACTGTCCATCAGCTGTCCATCCCTCCAAGAGGAGGAATGTAAACTAACTTTGTCTTAACAAAAACACTGCTTCTATTTATAACACCCATGTGTGAGAAAACTAAGAACTATGAAAATATCTAAAAACTGTGAAGCACACCAGAAGGCTGAAAAATCAGGGTGACATGGGTCTGTGTTTTTGATTTGTGATGAAGATATTGATGATTATACAGAAATGTTTTTTGTTATGCTGAGCAGGGCTTGCACAGAGTCCAGGCCTTTTCTGCCTCTTAACGCCCCACACCAGCCAGGGAGTGCAAAGGACTTAGAAGAGGGCACAGCTGGGACAGCTAACCAAAACCAACCACAGGGATATCCCATATCGCACAGCACCATGCTCTGGGTTAAGAAGGAAGAACAACGGGGACATTAGGAGTGATGGCATTTGTATTCCCAAGTCACTATCCTGTGATGGAGCCCTGCTCTCCCAAGAGTCAGCCCGAGCCCCTGTCTGCCCATTGGAAGTGGGAAGGAATTCCTTTGTGGGTTTTCGGGTATTTTTGTTTGTTTGGGGTGGTTTTTGTTGTTGTTGTGTTGGGGTTTTTTGTTTCGTTGGTTGTGGTTTTTTGCTTGTTTGGTTTTGGGGTATTTTTTTGTTTGGTTTGGTTTGGTTTGAATTTGTTTGGTTTGGGTTTTTTTAACCTCTTAAACCTGTTAGACAGGCATCCTCTCAAGTTTTCTCACTTTTACTTTTCCTATTCTCTCCCCCATCCCGAGAGGGGGAAGTGAGCAAATGGCTGTGTGGGACTGAATTGCTGGCTGGGGTTAAACCCTAATAGGCAGACCTATTAAGTCTGTGGTGTTTACCATACTGTTTTTCTGAGGCTTAGATAATGTATCTAGTCAATGTTAGTTCACACAAACCAAAAAGATTGCATAAATCCCAGGAGTTGGTGCTATCTCTCTTTCCTGAGCCTTCTACCGAGGGTGATAACTAGTACTGAAAAACCTAGACAAGGGATATAAGCAAGAATTAGACAGAGCCTTGGACTGAAAGGTTAGTCTCAGGGTGACATAGGCTCCTAAATTGACACCTAGACAGGATTTAGACACCACAAGTCCAAACCAGAGGACTGAAAAAACTCTAGTCCATGTTCATTCAGCCTTTAGTTTCTCATTTTGTATCAAAGCCCTCCTGATTGCCCCTGAGAAGCTTTTGAGGTTATTTTGTCTTGATGGAGATGTTTTAGCACTCAGCTCACAACCAGTTGCTTTATCAAAACTGCTATCAGATAAGAGAGAATGCCTGGCAATCTGACAAAATTATGATAATTTTTCTCCCAAAATAGAATTTTTTCTACTTTATTTAAAATGCAGATGTCTGAAACCATGGGGAATTCAGATTCATTTTCAAGCCTAAAACTGGAAGCTGCCCCAAAATGGTAGTGAAAGAAAGAGGAAAGGGGAGTGCTGAGGAGATGAGCATTGTCTTCCTCTTGAAGTTGTGTTACTTTGCTGTAAAATTCTGATTCTTAGGCCAACAAGAGAGAAGAAATACCATCTTCATGTAATTTTTTTTTCTAGGAGTCCTCCTGCTTTTGCCAATTAACTGAGAAGGAGGGAAAGAGCTGTGGTTTATAGAACACACGAAGACATACAGATTAATAGAGAAATAAATCATAAAAAATGTAGCATTTGAAAAAAAATAATATTGGTCTCATATTTTTGGCCTCTGAAATGTAATGAAGCTTCAGGGAGGAGCTTGCATTGCCGTTAAGCTTAAGGATGTGAGAAAGCTAATGTATCAAGTGACTCCTGGATATTTCATCCTGATCCAATGCACATTCAGAACTTGAAAGTCTCTCACTCCCCACCCCATAGATGCAGTTACTGATGTTTCCCTTTTTGGGTTTGATCAGCAGCAAGGCTGAGGGGGTATCCCACAGGCGCAGGACTGAAGTTCACACACTCACCCCAATCTCTAGTTTCACAAATATTCATTTTCACTTTGCCTTGAATATCAGTGTGGTCTCTGGTGCACGTTCTGAAATAGACAAACATAACACAGATACAGAGGTGTTGACACATAGACCCATGAGCCCTGTGGCCCCTGGTTTGTTTCCCAGGTAACAAAATATCTCTAGCACAGTTGCCTCTCTGGTTGTTGGCTCTTTGACCTATGGACACTTAGACCCTCAGTCTCTATGACTTAGGTCTTGTAACATTCATATGTACGACAGAAAAAAAAAGGAAAATAAACTATGCAAGAGCAAAAATTCACAAAAAGTATTTATTGAAAAGGTAGGGCAGACTGCTGTGATCAGGTAGGCACAGGGTTCCATCAGGAAAGAAAACCGTCTGGGAGCTTTCTGCAATGTAGCTGCCTCTTTTTTCTGCCTTACTTTCTATTTTCTTGCTTTTCCTCCCATCCCTCCTCAGCTGTCTCTTCCACATTTGGCACTTCAGCAAATGATCACATGACAAGCTTTCCACAGTTCCATGATGTTTTCCACAGTCTCTCATGATGTCTCACAGTAGTCGTGTCAGGAGTCTCCCTTTTCAGGCTGACCCTCTCTAAGCTATGCCTGAGTAGTTATGTTAGTGGCCATCAGCCAGTGGCTAAAGAGCTCAGGTTCTTCATTGCTGTCAACATTATTATGTTTTTGTTCACTCTGTGTGTCTGTGTACTTATCACTTTCCTTGTTATTTCTTACATGAGTAGTGCTGAAAAAAATAACGAACCAGAAATTCTCATACACAGCTTACCCTTTCATATACAACAAGTAGAAGAAATGAAACTTCACAGAAAAAGAATAACAGTAGCTGTCCATGACAATAATCATGGTTAGAACAAAGGCAGACCATAACTTAGAAACATTGATAGTGTGAAAGCTTGACACTGTCTTGTCCTGTTCTGGACTGCAGAATACCAATATCTGTTCTCTTGGGGGTGTAAAGTGCAGACTCTTCCTTTCCTGACACCAAAAGATTCATGCTTTCAGAGCGCTGGTACTAAAAACCAGGAGAAGAACTAGGGTTCCCTGAGTGGATGTAAATTGGATGCAACTTTTCTACATCAAATTTCCCTTTTAATTAGGGCAAAAGAGCAACAAACACTTCAAGAATGTGTTTCCTCTGTTCCTATACTAGCTCTTTAAAATATCTCTCTTTAGTCAATAGTATGATACCACTAGAGGAGGATTCATTTAATGTATTGTGCATCTGTCAAAGTGCAATACTCTGGAAATCTTTCTTTGGGGGTAACAGTTGTCTTATGCTATAAAGGAGAAAAGAAAAGTACTTTGGGTATAAAAATCCGTGGTATGGTTATTGAGCAGGTACAACAGTTCTCATGCTGGATACCCATAATATTTCTTTCCAAAAATTGATTTGGTTTAAAATTTAAAAGCAGAATTTACCCTGTAAGTTTATATTACTTCCAATCAGTGAGAGATAATTAAATTGTCCACAGAGACACTGTAGTTGGAAGTTTAGCTGTCTCAAGGAAGTGTGTTTCCTATCCAGGTATCTGTGTATCGATTGAACTTCAGGAATATTTCCTTTATATGTAGATGTTTTCCTTTTCCTGGCAGTATGTGTACAGGCAGTAATATGAACTTCCTTTCCCGTCCAGGTGAGAGGAAAACATAGGTAAAACAAAACAATATAGTATTAACCGGTTTTTGTAGACTATGAACTCAGGCACTAAAATATTAAATAACTTGTTTACAGTCACATGTATCCTATTTGCTACAATTCTATAGAATTTACCTCTTCATCAACTTAATTTTAATCTCTAGATTGTATTTCCTCCACTGGCGTTTTTAATAGAGATTTTATTTTGCAGTATTATAGCCTCATAATTATGTTTCAGTACACATTACCCAGTATATTATGTAAAACACAGCACTTTGCAAAAATGGGCCATCACTATCAGACTACATATTTAGAAGAGATATTAAAATTAACACATTTTTGAAATACTTTTTTAAAATTAGAGTTCTCAATAGTAAACAAGAAATTGGATTATTCAAGAATAAATGGTTCAACAAATATTCTGTGCTATTCTTTTTCCAGTTCTTCCTCATAGGCATGAGAACAAAAGCAAATGCCTTCTATTGATTAACTCATCAGTCTTAAAGGAAGGGAAATCATCTTTTCTAACGGACCAAGAAATTCACCCATCAGTTACAACAAGACATAATCTTCAGTGGCCCTGAATGAAGCATATTCCAATGGAACTACAGCCCCAAGCAGAGGTATTGAAGACAATTTCTGATATCTTCCTTTAACTTTTGCATTTCTTTGCCTAGAAACCTCACAGATTTGTTGAAGCTGGTATGTTAGTGATGTATAGGAGCATAGCATGAACTCTTTTCAATGTTGTGCACTTTGTATCTTACCAGGTGTGTCACAACTATTGTGATAGTTTTGGTTTTGGTTTTTTTCATCATGCCTTTTTTTTTTTTTTTCTTTTTTAATCTGCATAGCATTAGAGCATTCAAGCCAAAATGAGCAAAAATACAGAGCTGAGTAAAACTGTGTGACTTGCACTAGCTGGTTGAAAAGGTTCTTTAATATCTTAACTGCAACCTCAGTACTCACCTAGCTACTTATTTTGTTGAGATTTAGGTCAAAGATCAATTACCTTTGTAATTAAGTTATATATCACACAAAAAGGTGATTCTGTGAGGGTTGATACAACATGCATCATAAGAAAAATTGTTTAGAAAAAACCATTTAAAAAGGTTAATTTCTAATTTCCTCTACAGGAAAAAAATATTCTGAACTTAGTCATATCTGTCATATTACTGTAAGCACATATCATCAAGTAATGCTTATCTCCTAATGGTTTGGTAATTTGCACCTTTAATTAATTTCAAAGTTTTGATGCCAGTGTTATTTTCTAAAATAATCTAGAAATTCATTGTCTGCTTGTTCAACAGAGTAATTTTTACTTGTAATTAGGAAAGTGTGCATTAGATGGACTTGCAAGAGTTCATGAAAATTTGATCTTAAAGAGATTTCCGTACAAAAGCTTGTTTAACATAAGGATGGCCTTGTTGATGGTATTGTTATTTCTACTGCAAATTGCCCTTGTAAACTGCTTTATGGCCTTGGGCATATCATTTTATCTTCCCACACCCTTAGCTACCCTTCAGTCCTTTACCTTTCCCCACTATGTAAGCTATTAACTCTCTGATGCAAGGATTTTAATCTTGCAGATTGGTGTATGGTGTCTAGCACAGCTAAAGCCCTGTTAATCCTTGATGCACTGCAGTAATATTAAATAATTTCATCTAAGCATCTGGAATAATTAATTGTGAAGCTGGAAAAATAATTCTAATTACATAATGAAGAACACAGTCTCAGTAATTTTACAACATTGTCCCAATAATCACTATTTCCTGTACCACAACTGCCACAGGGAAAATTAATAGCTGATGGAAATTCATGGTAGAGAAACAGAGAAGAAGACCCAAATTTCAAACTTTCTATTTTCAGTGCTTGTTAAGTTGCTTACTTCCTCCTCTCTAAGTTTCTCATCTAAGGCTGGGATAATTCTCTATTGTCTTTTGACATTATGTGGTTAAAATGATCACTGTCAGTTCTTCCAGGCAGCATCATTCCTTGTGAATTTAAAATTTTCCTGAGCAAAACTCTGTAAGCATGACATCATAGGGAGAGAGTTGGTAAATGTTCTCGTGAAGTTTCCTGCTACCACGATTTGCCTACACAGTAACAGTCATGGTCTCTAAAGCAACCTGTTCTGAATGATCCTATTTGAGTAGGCATGCTGGACTATATAATCTCATGAGACCTCGTCCGAGGTCTATGATCATATGATTTATATCCAGAGGCTTTTATATATACTTATCAAGACCTGATATGTTAATAACATGGGATGTTTGCCTGTTTTCAAATCATGATTCCAGTGCAAATTTTTCATTATTTCATTATTTTTTATTGCACTAGCCTTCAGAGGAAACTGTTTCAGGCCAGAAATTGGTGATTCAATCCTCTGTAAGATGTAATATCCTTGAGGGCTATGTAACCTTTCCAGGACTAATTTACAGACTAGTTTTTCTTCTTCCTTTTGCAAATCACTTCCTAGGTACAGTGGTAGCTATTGTATGGCCAGAATAACCATTTCTTTCTTGCCTTTCCAGTGCCACTTTTCACTTCCACTTTTGTCTACCACCTTCCCTGCAGCAGTTGTGGAGGAGGAAAGGTAACGTAGATTGTGATAATTTCATCACACGTTGTCTCTGCTGCTTCCTCCTCTGAAGTAGGAGAATTACTCGCATTCTTCCCCTGCTCCAGTGTGGACTCCTCTCATGGGGCCACAGGTCCCACCACGAAACTGATCCAGCAAGGCAATCCTGCGGGGTCACAGCCTCCTTTGGGCATCCCCCTGCTCCAGCCTGGGCTCCTCCAGGGGCTGCAGGTGGATCTCTGCTCCCCCCTGCCCTCCCTGTGCTGCAGGGACACAGCTGCCTCACCATGGGCTGCGCCAGGGGCTGCAGGGGAATCTGAGCTCCAGAGCCTGGAGCAGCTCCTGCCCTCCTTCTGCACTGCCCTGGCTGTCTGCAGGGCACTTGCACAGTCTCACTCTTCTCTCCAGAAGCTGTTCTAGCCCATGCTCAGCCAGAGGTGCTACTAACACTGCTGATAGGCTCAGCCTTGGCCAGTGGTGGGTCCATCTTGGCTTGATCAGATGTTGTCTTTGGTTACAATGTAAGATATACCCAAGATATGTATTCTATCACCATCTTCATGAGCTGTTGAAACCAGGTGGGGCAGTGTTTCCCTTGTCCCCACCCTCCGGACTATCTTCTGTTAACGGGCTCATTAATGCTCTGCTGTATGACTCATGGGTAACTCCCTCCAGGAGTTATCTCTGTTCAATGGGCAATCAAGGACCCATTGCATGAGTCATAAAGTTACATCATTCTGTTGTGAGATGCTCCGCCCATGGGGAGGAGCCAAGCATTCCCACCTGGATATAGTCTGGGCTAGCACTGGGGGTCCCTACCCCACTGGACTCCCAGAGGACAAAATCTATTGGACCTTTCTACATGATCATGGCTTCAACAAGACCACTTCATCTGGACTGCTGCCACCACCCTAACTAACAGGGTGTCAGGTTGTATTACTGCATTCATTTTATTTTACTTTTTTTTCCCTCCTATTAAATTGTATTTCTGACTTGTCTCTCACTGGTTTTGCTTTCAAACCAGTACAGATGTTCAGAATCTTCTGGCAGCTCCTCAGAGAAGCCACCCATGCAACCCCTCACCACCAAAATTTTGTCACCTAAACCCGATACCCTGGATTAGGATCTCTTCAGGACATACTGAATAATCATTAGAAAGCCCCTCAGATTAATGTAAACAGCATTGAGCGACATTTATCAGTTTCATATGTAGCAACAAAAGTTGTATATTCCTTAGCTAATCACTAGAAAAATAATCTATCTAATTTAGGCTTTCTTTGTAATGAGAGGAGATAAGTAATTTTTTAGCATGTGACCCTTAAACTTATTTGACTTATATTACCAGTATGAGACACTTGAACTACTTGAAATACTTTAGTCCCATTAACACAAATGTCACTTTGTTCTGACAGGTCATTTTGTGACTGCTTGTCTCCTTAGCCCCTTATTGCCCTATCCCTACAAAATATCAAAGGGAAGCATACCTGGACTTCTTTTAAGACCATACATACCCAAAGGCTATATGAGTGGCAAGGCAAAGTACCAGATTTCCTGTGATAAGCACCACAGGGTTGTTTTTTTGTTTTTTTGTTTTTTTGTTTTGTCAGGGGAGGGAGGAGTCAGGATGATTAGGGAAAGTAAACTGAATTGTTTTGCTCATAAATACCTGTGGGTTTGTCTGGTGTGCTACAAGAGAGATTGCCTCTGGGCTGTTTTATGTGCCAGCTGTTTGGCGAATTGTGTTTTGTTGCCGTTGTTTTTTATCCCTTTCCTCCCCTGTTTATGAATTATTGTAGCTTGTATGATCCAGCTTTGGGGTGTGTGTGTGTCATGGTATTATTTATTTATTTGTTTGCTTGTTTGGCTTCTTCTCTGTACCTTATTCAGCCCTTTGGAATGAGCAATGGGTGTAATGACAATCATTCTGCACAAAGAAAATAACCCTGGCTACCCTAGATAGGGCTGAGGGGTTTAGTGAAATCATTAGGATATAGATCCTAGATGTTTTTAAACAGTAGATATTCAGGGAGAGGAAGAAGCCACTCTGTCTAAAATAAGAATTTATCAGAACACAGGAAAAAATTCAAACAGTTATTAAAGAGTACTATTAGAAATAAAGAATACAGAAAGACTCTTTAACTACCATGTCTCAGCAAGTAGTAAACTTCTTCTCTTTTAATCAGATAGATAAACTTAATTTTTATCCTCTTTTAAAAGCAAACCGAAGGTCCTCTGACCTTTTTCACTGCTTTTCTCCTACTAGGAGAGAGGTACAGGAACTGATGTGAGTAGTTCTATGCATTATGGATAGACTCTAAGGGTGTACTTTCTGTGCTCAGATGCACATCTACTATGCAGATATCTTCATCAAAGCTCATCATTCTAACAATCCTCTGTAATCCTTGGAGGAAAATAGTCCATTTTAAGGGTTAATCTTTTTATCATGATGCAGTCATTAGAACTATATGAGAGTTCATATACTTGATCCTTCTCTTTCACATTTTCTGTCATTTTTTTCTTTTTTTTTTCTTCTATAATGAAGAAACTTCAGAAATAAATGTATGGAATATTTCGCTAAAGACAAGTAAGATAAATCTTAACCTGATCAATACACACACAAAATTATGAGTTACCATCAAGACAGCTGAAAGTTACACACTTTGGCTCACTTCTGTGAAATCAAAGCCTCTTATTTTCTAGGTATTTGCCTTGATAGGACAGGGTTTTTTTGGGCCAAAACACTTCTCATATACTTGAAGAAACACACAAAGTAACAAATGTAACAAAATAGCTATAAATTAAATGGTATAACATTTAAACTTATATCCAAATATTCACTTTGCTAGTATTCTTATGATTTCAAGCATGAGACATATATATTCTGTTTTTCAAAAGAACTCAGGATGAGGGCTGCCAGGCCCCAAGCACATGAAAATATCTAGGAAATTTTGGCCATGAATATTTGTTTAACCAGCAATTTGGATCTTTCATGTATTTGAGATCAGGTGCTATGTTTTTCTGGAAATGCCTGAAGTAAACTCTCACTATAGTCTTTTATGCTGAAGCAATTTCAATATGTGAATGTATTATCCCAACAACAATGAAAACAACAAAAAAAGAATTCATTGATTTCTCTACATATTAAGGTGTCATTTGCAGACACAATTGAAACAATAAACTCAATGAGAACAAAAAACTGTCTAATTATCTCAATGATCATTTAATTTTACATTTGGTAATAGATAATGTTTTTGTTATAGTAATAAGATGTAAATTATAATCAACTGCTTTTAAATCTTAAAAGTATAATTTTGTGCATTTTAAGTGACATGTCATGGGAAGTCCATCTCATACTATGTTTGATTGAAGCATGGCAGTGATGTTTTCCTCTGTATGTTTAATTGTGTATGGCTGATGATAAAGACTAAATCAGACTAAAACTTGCAAATACAGTTTAAAAAGGATGTGTCCTAATCTCTAATTTTAGCTTTCCAATCAATAGGATAATAGTGATTGTATTATAGTTCTGTATGGGCTGGTGAATATATCACCTACAAAGATAGAGTGACCCTAAGGTTGCTCTAACCTGAGGCGTAGCGGTATGGTCCTCTAGAAGAGGAGAATGGTATAGGGAAACTTCAGCACACCCAAAAAAGGTGCTACCTTTTCCAAATTGGTGCTAAAAGTTGCCAAACTGTAGTTCACATTTTGAGCTCAAAACTGAAAAAAGGGCATGCTTTAGCAGACATTTTGAAATGGACCTTTTTTTTTTTTTTTTTTATATTTAAACCCGAACAACTTACCTTCTTTATTTTCCCATGTTACTACTTTCATACATTTTTCTTTCCCTGGGAAGTCTTATTGAAAAAATACAATTGATAAATATTTAGTGAATTCAAGTTCAAATAAAGTTCAAACACAGATACATTTGAAGATTTAAATAGACAGCTTGTGACTAGGTGTGACAAATGCCAGAGTGATGAGAAAGAGAATTACCTTTCCAGTGATCTTTTACAAGAATCTAGGCTCCACCAGTCCAAAGTTTTTAGGAACCATTATCTTCCCAGGTGTTCTTCCAACTTAATTTAATCTAAACTTCACGTAATCTTCACCTTGCATTGAATTTCCTTGTTAAATTTCTCTGGTTTATTGCATCAGTTCATTTGGCTTCTAAAGCTGCAAAAGTAGCAAACTTGATTTAAGATCAAAGATGTTTTTGAAATAGAAACATAGGCACACAAAAATTCTAACCTTTAGGTAACTTGGGAAAAATTTCCTTTACAGACAATAAGAAAGAATAAAGATGGTGCAAATCTCAGCCTAATGTCACCAAATTTACAGAAAGTAAGCTTGTAATCATGGTAAATTTTGTTGATCAAGATGATGAGACGCTCCAGACTTTGAAAATCTGAACATGATTAGTGAGATAAACTTTCCAGTGACCAGCATGCCTATTTAATAGCCCAAAGCAAGTCCTAGCTATCCCCGTATTTCCTGAGCACTTGTGGGTAAATTCACATTTGAACCATGTAGTCTGGGATTATCTCTGTCAGAACTTAAATATAATAAAATCCAGTTTTACCAGTCAATTTTTTTTTTCCTGGCTAGCGGAATCTTGCAAATGTATTGCTATCAGGACAAAAGCTATATGACCACCTACAGCTTTCTGTCAAGACTTTAAAAAGAAATACCAACTGTGCTATAATAAGAAATCACCTTCCAAAATATTCCAAAAAGCAAGAACTTCCAACTCACTGAAACTCTACTTAAGTTATTATATGCTTGAATGACCCCTGGAACAACAGATAGCTGTGCAATTAATGCAAACCTTGTCACTCTTCTCCACCTCACTTCTCTTTGCATAGACCAGTAATGAGGCTCCTTTAGACACAGAATGTACGAAGCTCTGACAAACCACCTCAGTATGCAAAAAAGCTTAGGGGAACTGCAGGAAACATGACCACAATAACAAAAAATGTCAGTTCCTTCTATATTCATAACTTTGTCTCTTGGAGTCAGTTTGCACTGAGGTGGAAGGATGTACGCTTGACTGTTAAGTATTTGTCTACAAGGGAAATATTTTCATTTTTGAGGAACAATCCATCAAAGTCAGAAGGGGAAAGCTTGTTTTGTCACATGGACTACAGCTATTTCCCTTTTCAGATGGGAAAACATTAGCCAGTAAACCATTTTTTAATCAATTCTTAAAAAAATAATAATAAAAAAAGGAAACAGCAAGCATGTACACCTGTCCTCTAAAATCATTAAATAATAAAGTGATGGATCTTCTGAGCATCTTAGTTTTGAATTAACCATCTTTAAAACAAATTTGTTTCATAGACTAATCACATTCTTTATTCACTCTCTTCTTGCACATCTCTTTTTATAGAACTCAATTTTGCAAATTACTCCACTGTGCAATTGACCTCACTTCTAGAAAATACTGTCTGTCTTAAATATTCTACCTTGGTCTTTTCAGTTTGAAGATATTATTCCCTATAATACCTTCATTAGCCACCTTAAATAGTTCCTCCAGCAATTTCATGTTATCAAATATTTATAGGCAGTTACCATCATCTTTATTTCTTGAAAGAGGTTCATACAGCTTCATAGATTACGAAGCCAGGAGGGACCATTGTTAGCATCTCAACTGACCTCCCACATAACAGAAGTCATAGGACTTCCCTGAATTCTCTTTGAATTAGAGCATCTCTTAGAATATTTTGATTTAATATTTCTAGCATGAGTGAATCTACAAAAATCCTAAGTTGCTCCAGTGGTTAATCACTCTTCCTGTGAAAATATTACTTCTTTCTGCTCTGAATTTCTTCAGCACTGTATCTAAGTAGACACAGCGTGTTTCCATTACACAGATAAGCAAACAGATGATAACACAGAAGTGAGTGGGGAAATTCTAGTTTTGATTTGTGGGTGCTTTGAAATCCAGCTTGGAAAAACAGTCTTGTATTTATGGAAAGGAAAAAAGGGTATTCAGAGAGGCTAGATCCATTATAAATAATACATCATTGTAGAACTCTTTGGGTTGGAGGGGACCTTACAGATCATCTAGTTCCAAGCCCTCTGCCGTGGCAGCGACACCTTCCATTAGGTCCGCATCTCGCTGATCCTGTGGTTTAATTCAGCCTACTGGTGTTGTTGTGTTTAAAAAAAGTACCTTACTGATTCTGGGGTTCTTCCCTCTCTGCATGAAGAGACAGAAGCATACAAGAATAATTCATGAAAAGCAGTGCATTTCATCAGCTTGAGTAGGGCATTAGAAATTTCTATTGTGGCCTTCTCAGCATTCCCATACACACCCTTTCAGCAAGTCACCCAACCTCCTCTGTATTTGGCCACTTGCCTTCAGTCAAACTCACTAACCAGACAGATGTGACTCAAAGACAGGGTAATTCATACATATGAAATACTTAGTAAATTGAGGAAAAGGTATAAAGCAGTGCTATAATTGCAGAGAGTGAGTTTTCCTCTCCTGTTTCTCACATTTGTCAAGACAATTTTCAACTGGCATTTCCTGATTTCCTGTGTGTGAAAAGATCATAAATCATCAAGAGTATTTTCTATGTTTATTCTTCTTTGCAGCCCTTACCACTCCTCCTAGAACTGGAGTACCTGCCCGCAATCATGTAGCATTACCTATTAAGAGGTATCCGAGTGTTGCAAGAATGGACTAAAAATTAAGATGCCATTGCAGCTGTCACACACAGTGGAACATTCTAAAGCTGTTTGTGCTTGTTTGTGCAACGTGAGATCAGGAATTTCATCCAACACAGAACATCAACTTGCGAAGCAACAAATCCTTCATAGCCGAAAAAGCCACTACCTACCTGACACTGTGATCTAAACAAGCTGATATAAGTAGAATGGAAGTGAGCCTAATGAAGATACTGATTCTCACAGAGATGTAGCTGTGTAACAAATGAGGGATATTAGGAAGGGTATGTTCAGTTGTGGAGCCAAATTCAACATTTCACTCTGTGTATGACTATGACATAAGAAAGAATTTTTGGTGTTAAAAGCAACATTTTGGAATGAAACAAACTCATTTCTCCTACTGGACAACTTTAGATCCATTACCTAAGGAAGATATATGCTGGGGGGGTGGAAATAATACAAGATTCTAGATGAATGCAGACTAAAATGACCTGGTTAAATTTTTTCCAAGAAAAAAAAAATGCATTTAGAATTAAAAGTTCTCAGCTCCTTTAAAGAGTAACTAAGGATGTGTTTTATCTGCCTCAGTCTAACCTTCTGAGTCTGGATCTGAGATGGTCATCACCAGTTTCTTGGGATTGATACAGGAAAATGGGTGACATCTGGGTGCCATTAATTCCATTGTAAGAGAGACCTACAATAGGTGTGTTGCCACTAGTTATGGCTCTTTCTCTTGAATGAGAATAGACAGAGTTTCAAACAATTGGCTCAGACTTGGACATGAAATTCCCACATACTGGGGTTAGAAGACATGAAACCCGTACTAAACCCTTTTAAATAAACTTTATGCATGAATTAATTAAGGGCTCCCCCAAATTAGAGGAAATTAAAGACAAAATCTCTTCTGTTCCATTAAGTATCTTAGTTTCATACTACTAGTCTCTGGTGGACAAAAAAAAAAAATTAAAAAGAGGAAAAATAAGAAAGGTGACTAGAAAAGAACCTTGTGGTTTTTCAGTTGTATTGATTGGATTGTGCGGGATATACTCATTTCTAAAATTTATCATAAAATTTAGAAATCCTTTTCTTTTCTTGTAATGAGTCAGGTACATTTCAAGAGATGCTTGCAGTAAAAAGAAGAGGAAATGTATGAACAAGTCATCCAGATATCAGTTCCTAATCATATATTAACAATTAGAAATTAAGGTCATTATCTTAGGGAGAAATGCAGGCCATTTTCTTTACAAATCCACATTGTCTAGGACATTGCTTATACAAAACCCTGTGATTTGTAATGTTGTTCAAGGCTACATTTCACCATCTTCAGAGAGTCAGATAGATTACAACTTCTTCACCTTTAGTATTTGTGATAGAGTCCCATGGAAGGTCCTTTGCATAAGGAATCTGGAAATGATATACCAGAGCCGCAGATTGCTGCTCTGGATTGTATGGACTTGTTGAGCTCTTTTGTGAAGATCCTTGAGGTTCAAAGAGGGTTGAGTTATTTCTGGATGAGTAGCAGTAAAAGATTACCTTCACTTATATCCTGAAATATCATCTTTAAACAGAAGTTACTAATTTTACAGGCAAACTTTGGAAAGCAAAAGTTTCTGTCTCGGGGGGAAAAAAAAAAAATTCTTTCTTGACAGGTACTGGTGCAATGGGTTAAAGTTCGTAACCAGGGAGAAACACCAAGATATGTAGTGGTTTCACATTCACTGAATTTGTTTTGTTAAATTTAATGTAGTGGTCTCTTGTTCCACCATGGAATAGATTAGAAGAAAGGCAAAACAGGCTTTACTTAGATAGAAACAATTAGATTTATTAACACACGCTAAAGGGCGGAAAAAAAAACCAACCATGAAACGTTTTTAAAAGCAGTCCCCTCCCCCCTACCAACAGTTTACTTTTCATCTAAACAAGGTAAAGAGACAGAAAATCAGAACTCTAAGTTAGTACCACTTATGAAATAGTCTTTCATTCAGTCTTTGAGAGAAACAGGTCCCTCTTGATTTGTTCTGGTAACTTTCCACAAGAGACACATTCTGTTTGTGGCTTCCAGCTCCCACAAAACCAGCCTGCCTGGGAATCTGCAATTGTGAGCTTCCCAATCACATAGCCTTTCCCATGACTATGTATGGACTGTGGACTTACACATGGGGTTTCACCTTTTAAAGATGCACAGCTCCACCACAAAGGATTTCTCATTCTTCACTGGTGACGAGGCTTCCAACATCTCATAGGATCACTAGATTACAGTTTCTAATTCAATATCCACTCAGTAAAATTACAGACACCTTTGCTTGGATCCACAAAATCATCTCCC